>VZUI01034939.1:0-100645 GCA_013401135.1 Cettia cetti | reverse complement strand
CAGCTCTCCTGGAGCCCCTTCAGGCCCTGCCAGGGGCTCTGAGCTCTCCCTGGAGCCTTCCCTTCTCCAGGTGAGCACCTCCAGCTCTCAGCCCAGTTCCCTCAGTTAAGATGAAGCTTCACTCTCAGTCTGGGAGAGTACAGCTAAAAAGCCCACGAGCCACATTCAGCTCTGCCTCTCCTGGGGTATCCTGGCCATTGGAACATATGCTGGGACCTGTGTGCTCACAGACTCAGTTCCACATTTTTCCCATGGACACCAAAACTCTTCCCATCTCTTCTAAGAAAACTGTAAAAGTCACAGAACCTGCAACATTTGACATCAGAGCTTAATACCAGTGTCCTAAAGTGGATGGGCGTCACAGAAAAATACCCAAAATGACAAAATACAAGCATCAATCCACCCCTTCCCAGGTCTTCTTTCCCCTGCAAACAGTATTTTTGCTCAAACTCTTCTAGGACATTTACCCAAACCCCATCCTTTAAAGGATCCAGCACTAGCCATGGCACCAGCATATTTAATGGATAATTTGCACATCACAGCCCCATCGCTGCCTCTTGGAAATCAAAATCATGGCTTATAAATCCTTAATATCTTGACACTTTTAAAGGTTGGGCACGCAGTTCCTCTTGAGAGAGAGAGGCACATCCAAAATCCAACAAAATAAAGACATGTGAAGGGTCTGGCTGTGGGGACACCATGTCTAGGATTTTCATAAACACATATTTTTCTTGTTAGACTCTTACTAGCATGTGCAACAACACAGGAAAAAACCCTAAATAACGTTCCCCACTGTTATTCCAGGGTGATGTTGCTATGACAAAGCACCCTTGTGCCACTCTCCTCACTTGCAATGTCACTGGCAAAGTCTCCCCAGATGACAACGGGGTGCAATGGTGATGAAGGGAGCTCTGACCCTCCAGTTCCCTTTGGAACTCAGGGCCAGAGGGGCCAGCAGGAAAACAGCTGCATTCCCTATCAGCCCTGCAGCTCCAGAGGGAGCTCAGCTGAGCAAACCATGGCGTGGAGAGCTGGGACCCCCCAAGGATGGTGACACGAGGTCACTGTGAGACCTCGCAGCTCCAAGGACTGAATGTGAAATAATGACCATACAAGCGAGGCATGGACGACAGCTCATCAACCTGGAAACTGCCCAAAACAGGCAAAAGGAAACCCAGAAATAAATATCCCCCTAAATCCCACCCTCTCCCAGAAATTCACACACGGAATGACAGTGCATCTGAATTGCTCATGCCCTAGGAGACCAGGGCTCTGAGCTCCCTTCAAGAATTTTGGAAACTGATTGTGTTCTGTCCAGAGCAAGCATTGCTCATGCGGGGCCCTGTTAGTCAGATCATTTGGCACCAGTGGGCTCCTCCCAATCAAAACCCAAATGGCCAAGAGAGAAAAGTTAACTCTGCCCCTCTACCACCAACGATGGGTGGGGCCATGGACATCAGATGGGAGAGGCCTGCAGGGGCCTGAGGGACTGCTAAGGTTCCAAGATTGAGAGTTGAATTTAGAGGTTCCTCTGCCTTCAGTTATTGTAGAAAACCCAACAGAGATGTTTAACTGCAGGCAGAAATTGTGCAAGTCAAATAAAAATCCTTTGATGGAGCTGGAGTCCATCTTTACCCTTGTGGCAGTTGGGTTTAAGCATCTTTCTGCTCCAAGGACTTAACATTATTTTTCCAAGACCTCCCTCATTCCTTCTCTCCAACTGTGCAGCATGGATTAATTGCAGTTTTAGGAATATGGGCCCTTTGGCTCCCTCTGGGACAGCCAGATTCAGAGGAGGCCCTTCAAAAGATATTTTTAGGATTCATAGTGTTTGGGAGTTGTTTTGTGAAAGCCAACCAACAACTTAGACCTGACTGATGCCACAAACTGCTGGATGAACTCCGGGACGTCTGGGCAAGGGCTTGTTTCCAGTCACACGCATCAACAAGGGAGCTGTATCATTTCCAGGCAGCTGAGAACTAACAAATCTCACTTCACTCAGCCAGGACAGCAGTGATCTGAGTCCAAAAGGAAATCACTGCTCCATGCTCTAGTTTTCTCATCTGGAAAAAGAGGCACTGATCTCACAATCCTCAAGGAAATCATGCCACAAGCAGATCAAAAATAGATAGTACCAAATCAGCATTTTGTGATGCTACAGTTATGACAAAACAGCAGCATGTCAATGCAATTTCAAAGCGATGGAAAATACACTGACAGAAGCCTTTTAAAGTGTAACCGAGAAGAAAAAAGGATGAAAAGACCAACCAGTTTCACATGAGGGGAAAACCAGGAATGCTCCCTCCTCCGTGCCCTCCCTCCTAAGCAAAACAAAACCACAAGTGAACTACAAGAGGGACCTGTTGTTTCAAATCTGAATGGAAAAATCAGACAACTCTCCCATGGCACTCAAGGAGCAGAGGTTAAGAATGAGGGGCACAGCAGAAAGGGGAGATGCAAGATAAGCTGCTTAGATTCACATCTCCCCATTTCCTCCGCTTCGTAAGAATGGGGTCATATTATAAACTTATGCAAATGTGTTTACTTTACATTTTATTTTGGTCTTAGCCATGCAGTTGTCAGCCTGTATCAACATGTCAGTCTGTTTGTGCAAACAATCATTCCTTCATGGAAGGATTTCAGTAAAAACAGACAAAATGTTATGACATGCGAGAAAACTTCCTAAACATGACAATAAAAGAAAAGCCACTAGAAGAGGATATGTTTTCCTTACCAATTACACAGCTTAAAACAAAAGGAATCACTCAGTGCTTTTTCTTTCCCCATGGACAGGCAAGTATCAGATCACATCATGTGAGCTTTGATGAAGAACCACACTGGGATGGGATTTGTGGGGTGGGTGTGAGGAAAGAGAAGTGGAGCCCATCAGCTGTGTCCATGTGCACTCCAAGCCACCCAACACCGTGAGCCTCTTCACTTCTTCCCCACAAAATACCCCCAGGTACTGGAGAGAAACAGAAACAGCCCCCTGCAGTGATCAGCAGTGTCTGGAGGAACGTCAGCCCTGTTACAACTCTGTCAGTGCCCTGCAGAAGATGTAAGGAATGGGAGGAAGAGCCCATGGGAGGCATGGTTGGAGGGTGGGAAGGCAGCTGCAGAGAGCAGGGGACAGGGCTGGGCCAATCCATCAGTGTTCTGGTTGTCCTGGTGACAGCTCTTGGCCACTCTGCCTCTCCAGTGATGTGGGAACATCTGGCCCTGCTCTATTGTGCTCTCCCTTCGCGCTGTGCCCGGCTGCCCCACGGTCACTCCTCCGAGCCCGCCCAGCCTGGGCATCCCAGCGGGCAGGGGAAGGTGTCTGGGGCCTCCAGCAGCGTGCTGGGGGTGACAGGGACAGAGCTGAAGCTCAGAGCCGGGCTCCAAAGCCCTGCAGGGACATACCTGGGTGATCAGCAGTGATGCTGGGCAAGCCAGGGCTGTGGGAACACATGGATCATGGAGATGCCCTTGGGGGGAGCTATCACCCCCCAGGCCATTCATTTGGGATCCTTCCACCTCCACCCTAAATATGACCTTATAAAATGAATATAAAAAATTCTGGACTAGTTCCTTACACAGTTCACCTGGATGACATTAAGTCTGTGGCCAAGCAGGGAAGGGAACCTGTTCCTTTGATTTTTTTCCTGCTTGGAAGGGTTAGTTAGTTAGTCAGAAGCATCTGCTGATACTTCCTTCCAGGACAAAAACAGGGGAGAGTCTTTTCTTGCTCAAGTATCGACACTAAAGGGAATGCTGAACATTAGGAATTGCACAGTGTAACAAGGGTCAGGAGTACAGGGTTGAAGCTACAGTCACAACTCACCTCTGCAGCTGAAGCCCTTTTTCCTGAGTCACTTTGCTATTCCCACAAATGAGGTTTTGTCCCTGCGAGGGTATGTGTACAGCACTGTTGCAAGGCAAAATAATAAGTGATAATTTAGGAGAAACAGACACTTCTCTACAAATTCCATAGAGCTTGGTGCAAACTCCACCACATCTGGAGCTGCCAACCATTGAGACCCACGACCAGAGCCACCAAGGAACCACCCAGGCACTTGGCACAGGCCCCACTCTTGATGCAAGGTTGGGCTGTGAGTAGGGCGAGGAATGCACGTCCATGGATGCCTTCAGCTAGGAAACACTGACTGAGGTCTCTCCATTACCCTGGGAGCTCTCAAAATCTTCCAACAAATAATTAAAACCATTCTGAGTGTGAAAGCACCCCCGTGTGAGGCAGCAGACACGCTAGCACAGCTCCCAGCTTACCTCCTGGCTGCAGAGCCCCCCGGACAGCTGGCACAGCCGGGAGCGCTGCTGGGATACACCGGGATACACCCCGGGAAGCACAGCCAGCTCCTCCCCAAGGCTACCCCAGCTCCCAGACAGCGTGTCCTGCTGCAGCCCCAGCCCGTTCCCACTTCCCCTGGCACTGGAAAGTGTGTGCTCTGTTCATCTGGAGCCTACAGAGGGCATCGTGGAGAATTCCCAAAGAATTCCCGTCCCAGCTGGCGAGTGGCTTGGATGGGCGATGGGGTGAGCTGGGCTGTTGGCACTGCCGAGGCCTTTGGGGCAATGCCCTGAGGCAAGGAGCCGCTGAGGGTGGGAGGAACACTCAAGGGCTAATTCCACAGGGGAACAGACCCAGACCAAGGGGAGCTGGAGGTTTATCCCTGCCCTGCCAGCAGCCCTTGTCTCTGTTGCAGGGGATTTCAGTTAACGTAATGAGAGCGGTGAGGGCGCAGAGGCAGCTCCTGCAGCCGTGTTACTGTCAGCAGGCTGGAGCTGCCTGGGGTCAGGAATCACTAATTAATTACAGGATGAGCTGTAGCTCTCAGGGCTGAGGTCATGCACACACAGCTCGTGCAGGCACAGGGCAGTGCCCAGCCAGCACGGATCCGATGTTCCCCCAGCTCCCAGAGCCACGGCTCCAGCACAAACATCCCAGCACTGTCATTCCTCAGGGCAGGCCCGAGGGCTCAGTGCACCTGCAGGGACCAGTCCTGGAGGTGGGGTGGCTGAGACAGCCAGGATGCTCCCCTGGACACAAGGATGCCATTTTTCCTTCTTGCTGAAACATCCAGCAAAGTGTGGATGTGCTTGCTCAGCTGGCAGCTGCCTTAGGTCTTGCAGCAAGGAAAGCTCTTTCTCAAGCCCTTCTTTAGTGCCCATGAGCATCCCCCAACACTACCCAGAGGAGAAGGTAACTCCTGGGGGCAGGCAGCCTTTGTACCTTCCCACCTTCTCCAGGACTGCCTCCTCTCAGGTGGCAGGAATAACTGGACTCGGTCACTGTCTGCTCTAGGAATGTGTCATTCCCCACTCCTTCCACACATCTCCATGTCACTCAGACTAGGATGGGCTCTGCCCAGGGCTGGCGTACCCCCAAGACCACCTGCTCAAAAATAAGCTTAGCTATGAGCTGCTTATTTAATTCTCCATCTTATTATTTGAAACTTTCACAAGTTTTTGTGAACAGATGAGACCAGGAGGGAGTTTAAAGAGCAAGTCAGTGAAATCCACCTTATGCATCAGTCCAGCACAGCAGAGCCCAGGAATGGAGCAGCAGCATGATGCTTTTAAAGATCAAACCCAGCACATGGCTCCTGCCCTTGGGCCCAAGAGCTGGCTGAAACATAAAACAGTCCTAAATCTCAGGGTTAGTCTCTGCAGAGTCCCTACAGCCACTTTTAAGACCTGGCCCATCCTCAGAACTGGGACTGCTACTGGTTCTAGTGTTCCCAACACATTATTAGCAGGAGAGGGGCTTGGCTTTTGCCCAGGCTCGCTGAGAACCTCTTATCACAAGAATCTAAATTAGAAAACTGGGACAAGACTTCAAAGTTATTGATAAAAGAAAGCAGTGACCTAATGTCATTTGAGTCTTCAGGCTATTAATTTCCATGGTAAGAATATTTCTTTTGTATATTTTGGAAGAAAATTTGTTCCTTTTCTAAATCAAGTCCTCAGAAAAACAATAACACTTCACTTCTCAAAATAGTCTAATCTCTCCAGCATCACTTAAAATCTTTGGAGTTCAACATTAAGCTGGAGTTAGCAGTCAGTGAAGTGAATGAAGTGCTTTCCTAGGGCAGCTGGAATAAGGAATTCTGGCAACATCACTATTTCCCACCGAGGGACAAAAGTAGTTTTAGTTCTTTTGGTTCATCTTCCTGCCTCATTCTGTGTCTGTGGGCTCCGCTGTGCCCCCAAAATGCAACAGAGGTGAGATTTGAACCAAGCCAAACTTGTTTTCATGAGCTTTAGAAGCAGTCCCACAGCTCTGGGTTATCACTGAAGTTGCTGTTTTACCTGAATTACGCCAGGAACAACTGAAGTTTAGAGATACACCAGAAGGGCACTGTTTTATGATAAAAACACAACACATCCTCTCAGAATGACCTTGCAAAGTGTTTTAAAAGCAGAGTGCACAGTGCAAGGTAAGGCTTAAATTCCTGGGTCTCACAGATGTTGAGAGAAGGTGGCAGCAGCTTCCTGTTGGTTTCTGATATAAACTGAGCCTTGCCTTGCTCCTGCTCTGTTGTTTTCTCTAAGCCTGCAGATTATTTAATATCAGGGGGGAAGGCTTCAACCTGGCTGAGAAACTGCAGGAATTCAGAGTGACCTGGAGGGAATTACAAGAATGCTGCTTGCTGATCAGATTAAAGGGAGAAGTGGCGGGGCTCCCAAAGGTCTTCTTATTCAACCTTTGCTGCCAACAATGTGGTGCTTTGTCTCTGCTTTTGCTCTTTAAAATGATTCAGGTTACTGCACTGGAAGCATCGCTGCCTTGGGAGCCACGGCAGGAACACCTGGCAGGACTGAGACCCAGGGTGGATACTCAAGTGCCAGCCCCAGCACATATTTGTGCTTCCCATTGCCCTTGATATGATCAAAACTCTGGCTTGTCCTTTCCTGAAGGAGCAAGAGCATTTACACTTGTTCATTCATCCTCCTCAAGGCCCAAGTTACAAACCATGCTACGATGAAACCAGCTTTTTGTAGGCCTGGAACACTTTTGAAATAGCAACTTGGTCTGGTCCTGAGGGGAGATTCACATCCTCAGGGAGTGAGGATGCACACCACTCTCCTCATTTGGGTATTTTTCCTCCTTATTTAGGGCAAAGCAGCATATGGTACCTTTACACCCCTGCCTACCTCCAGAAAGGAGAAAGTGGCATTTATTGAGAACTACCTCCCAAAAGGCTTCACCAAAAACAAATAAAGCAATTAGAGAGTCAGAGATGAGTCTGGCCAGTTATGCTGCTGCTGAATTAAGCTGTCTTGGGAGACAGGAGGGTTGAAGAGCAGCACTGGGCCAGACAGTCAGACAGAAACAGAGGACAGGCTGCTATCACGGTTGTTCACATGTTAGAAATGATGGGAAGAGCCTGGAGCGGCAGAGGCTGGTGTGGCAGATAGTTACACACAGTTACACACATCTCAGTTTGAACAATTCCCCTGGCACTCTCAGAACTACACACTGCAGGGTTTTTGCTCCCAAGAATCTTTTTAACACTAGGGGCCATTTGACTCTTTCAATGGAGCAAAATGTAGATGTCCAACAGCTCAGCCTTAATGGCAGCACTCACCAGGCACTTCCACTCTGCATCCACAGCTCAATGCCTCTCGTTCATCTCTCAAAGGAAATAATTAATTAAAAAGCAGTAGTAACTACGTACTATTAGCAACTATGTGGTTCTGCTTATTTTCCTAATTGAAAGCCAATCCCAGGATCCAAATATGTCCCGATTTAGGGGAACTCATCAAGTCCTACTGCACGTCACAACTGTTCATGACTCACTGCTGCTCCTGAGCATCTCCCAAAGGCAGGGCATGTTAAGCCAAATCCGTCTCTCAAACCCCAACAATGCAACTTCAGCAGGATAAATCTGACTCACTGAGCTGTTTGCCGAAGGCCAGGGGAATTAGGTTCACTTCCTCCTCGTCCTCAGTTCTCTCTCAAGCCACCCAACACATTGAGGTAGCAACTTTTGGTGGAGCAGTCTTTGATCTCTGAAATTTCTGCTGTTTCTGTGGCGACATGTAAAACCTGTGTGATCCTGAATGAACCCTACTGTGTTCCTCCCATTGCCTCCTTCCCCAAATTACTCCTACCTGCTAGTGTGAGCAAAGTGAGGCCATCTGCATGGCTTCCACCTACCTTGAGAGAAAGATTAACTGCAGAGGTTATCCACTCCCCAAACTCCTGGAAAATGAAATAACTTAATGGCTCGGAACAATCCCCTGAAGGAGGGTAGGTAATTCTAGTGTTCATCACCAGAATGAGGATGCTCTGGTTTACCAGCCACCCCCTCACCCCTGCCTCTTTCAAATGAATAAACAGAATACTTCCCTTGGTTCTGTTTTGATCCCTGCGTCTGCATCGTTCCGGTTTCCACCATTAGTCTAACGAGCAAAATCAGCCTCACTCCATCCCTCTCTGCTCCAGAGGAGAGCTTTCAAGGGGGATAGACTGGCATTGCAGCAGGGTGTAAGTGGGTTGGAAATGCAGGGAGACAGGAACCTGGCTGCACACGGGGCGTTTGCTGTGCCAGCTGCCTCGGTGCTTCCCGGCGAAAGCGTGACTCCGGGCAGGCGGCACAGCAGGGCTTCGTCACTACCCACCCTGAAACTCAAGAGGGGGGAAAAGCAAAATCAAAGGAGAGCAGGAGGTGAAAAGAAGGCAAAAGGGTGCCTTCAGGGCTCCTTTCATGCAGCTCGCTTCACGACCCACCAGTCAAGGCTCCTAAGCAGGAACAGAGACACCATTCAGACAAATCTGGATGTTATCCCAGGGCACCAGGGACACCACTAAAGGGAAAGTTTTGACAGGTGAAATGACCTTAATATAATTAGCCCTGCCAGCCCCTCCTTCCTCTGCCTCCTTCACCTTGCCATGAAAACGGTAGTCTGTTAATGAGATCCTTTTTCCCCCTGTAAGGCAACACCGCCGGCTCTCGGATCTTTTGCTCGCACATTTCAAACGGGACGTACATGATCTCCTCCAGCTTCACTCCCCCCTCTCACATCTCCAGATATTGCCATTGATTCTGCTGCTGCTGACTGGGGTGGGGGTGGTTTTTATGTTAGAGAAAAGGTTGAAAGGAACCCTGGTAATAGAATGATTTGGCCTGCAAGTCAAATCCCCCTTGATGAACAATCAGACACAAATGTCAATAACAATTAGATTGGCCGAGGGCTCCAGTCACTTAGGACTTCAGTTTTCCATCTACAGTGCTCCAAATGAAACCCTCAGTACTGCGATCTCCAAATCAAGTTTGGCATCAGGAATGAAAAGACATCAACAATAATAAAAGGCTGATGGCAGGAGAAGAGCAGACGACAGACAATAGGGGGGTGTGTGCGTGTGCACAGGGACATGCGCACACAGGGTGATGGGAATAAAAAAAAGTGAGAGCTGTTGTAAAAAATCCATCAAGATATGAAACCAGCCCTGCCTAAAGAATGACCTAAACAGCCTTGGATTGTCCTCCCAGACAAGTTCTGCTCCTCTGGGCTTTAAAATTTCCACCTCCTGCTGTCCAACATATCAAGGACGGGAAGCGAACGAAGGGAAGAAAGCCCTTAAGTGCAGGCTGTATTTTTTCCTGTTCCTAAATTGTAAATATACAGTGGAGGCAAGAAATGCCCAATCTAATTAAGAGCAGTTGAGAAGTATGGAGACAGGGTCCTCCCAATGGGAATGCTGCAGGTTAAAGAGGTTAAAAAGAGGAATGTTCAGCCTAATGAGGGAAGTTTAACATCGTGAGCACACTTTGCACTGCCGAGGCAGGCTGGAAAGAGGGGGATTAAAGACGTGGAAGAGGTGGCTCCACAGCAAGAGCAGGTGTGTGCTTGGCTTCAGCAGGGAGGGCAAGATGTTTTAAGGTTTGCAGCTTGGGGCAGCCCCTCAAAACTTGGTCCTGAAGGGATCCTGCATTGAAATATTATCCTAAATGAAAAGCCAGCTTAGCTTGCCTTGCTTGCTTCTCCCTGCAAGTGTGGGCCTCTGAGAGGTGGCTGTGCCCCACCAGTCACCAGCAGTCCCTCGAGGCCTCTACTGGGGGTTCTGCAAACTGGGAGACAACAGGTAACACACAGGCCCACAGTGTTAACTCCACTAGCAGGGGTATTGTTCCTAGGGAGAGGCAACACCAAAAATATCTCACTTCTTGGTTCACTGCACACAAGCTGGAGCACATGGAGCTGAGCCTGAATCAACTGGAAGGTCCTGGCAGGTCCTGGCAGGTGGGAGTGATGCACAGCATGGCCATGTCCCCAGCCATGGGGGCCCAAATGCTCTTTCCTTTCCAGCCCAGGCAGGGAGAGAAGCAGCAGGTCCCCCCACCTGAACTGGCAGTGGCACTGGGACAGTGGCACATTGTCTGCACTCCACGTGCCCCTCTGCAGCCCTCAGCTCTGAGCTGCAGCAGCTGAGGACAGAGACAGGGAGATCTTGTGGGGTGAACAGAAATCACACTGCAGGGGGGAGACAAGCATCAGGTAAGGAGAAAAACCCCAAGGACTGGAGATTCTTTCCAAGAGGATGTGAGAGGATGAACGCCACCTCCACAGGGATGCCTCAAGGCTCCCATGCAAAGTGCAAAAGCCATTTCCTAGAATAGTTCTTACAGGGAGGGATATTTAGTCCTGCTATTTGCTGATTTCTGATGGCACCTTCAGTGATGGAGCACATGGCTCTGTGGGGCAGTAGGACCTTCCACCTGCTGCCAGCACCAGGGAACCAAAGATCCACATTTAACAATAAATAGGCACTAAATAAAACAGGAAGGCTGTAAGGTGCAGCCCTTAACTTATGCAGCATTGTTCCCTGATAAAGTATTCAAACATTTTCCAGATGAAATGACCCTCTCTTCCCTTTTGGGTGGAAAACACAACCCACATGCAGACACGGTACCATTAGAGGGCTGCAGGATATACAGAGAGAAAAGAATGAATTAAGTACCTAAATAAGAATACTTTTTCCTTTTCTAGACTCATTTTACTGAGAGTGCACTGAGCTTCTTACCCAGGCACCATGACTAAGAGAAGGATGGACTTGCCTTGCTTACAGTCCAGATCTGGAGCTAATCCCTGTGTTGGGGAAGCCAGTCAGAGCCAGTGGAGCAAGAGGGCAAAGGGCTGAGCCTCACCAGTGAAATCACTTAGCTGCTTTGCTTCTCTTTACCTGTACAAGCTTCATTATTAATTCTTCCAAAATAGTGTCAGCCTAAATTTCACCCAGTTAAAAGCAGAGAAAACATAATTTCCATTTACATAATTAATGCTGGAGTTAAACCTTTCTCAATAGGCTCTGTGAGGGTCATGGACTTCAGCTAGGACAACATCCCCAAATCCCTTAGCTAGATGCCTTGGCTAGTGGGACACAGGAGCTGGTGGCAGCACACAGATCCCAGCCTCACCCTCCCTAAGCTTTCAAAAGTCCTTTGGCATCTTCTATAGTTTCTGCAGCTGATTAGAGATGAAACAGCAGTGCAGGAATCCCAGCAGAGGAAAGCTGCTTCCCTGGAGCTCCAGGAGGGAATTAAAGACACAACCAAACAAACTCAGAAAACAGAAAACACGAATTTGTGCAGAGCAAGCTGTTGGGGAGTGGCTCTGAGGATAAGGTTGGAGCTCCCACCCCCACGGTCCCACTGCTCCAGATGCCCAGCCCCAGTGCCAGGCAAATGCTGGCCGTGTGGGGATGGCGGTGGCCAGCTCGTGTCCCAGCCAGTGTCCCAGCCAGTGTCCCAGCCAGTGTCCCAGCCCGTGTCCCAGCCCGTGTCCCAGCCCATGTCCCAGCCTGTGTCCCAGCCCGTGTCCCAGCCCGTGTCCCAGCCCGTGTCCCAGCCAGTGTCCCAGCCCGTGTCCCAGCCCGTGTCCCAGCCCGTGTCCCAGCCAGTGTCCCAGCCAGTGTCCCAGCCAGTGTCCCAGCCCGTGTCCCAGCCAGTGTCCCCAGCCCCACAAGGGCCCCTGAGCAGAAGGCAGCTGGCTGCAGACTGCTTGATGGCACGGCTGTGTCCCTGTTCCCTCAGCTGTGGCCAGGTGTCCCCGCTCACGTGGCAGTGGAGGGGAGGGATTGCAGCAGCTGGGGACAGGAGAGCCACCAACACACGCACGGGCTCTGCCTCCTCCCGGCATCGGGACCTCAGATCCCCACCAGCCCCTCGCCCACCACGGCAGGAGGGCTCAGCTCAGCATCTCTGGTTAAAAGATGGAGCTTTCCCCCCTCCTTCCCTGGGATAATGGCTGTGGCCCAAGAAAGTTAGTAATGAATTCCTGGGAAGTGGCTGTTGCTGCAAAAAATAAAGTATCGGTTATTGCTAAAAAACTTTTTTCATCTTTGAGGGGAAAACACATACCACATGATTTCCAAAAAGGAGCTGGTCTGGTTTACAAATACAGTACATTAATAGCTTTGTAAACATTTATTCAGTATGACAGCTGACTGCAACATGTGGCATTAATTAGAAGACTCAGCAATGTAGCATATTAAGAGCTAAGTTAAATCTGAATTAGCTGGGTTTGTTGAGACTAAACACCCGTGGGGGAAGTCCTCGGATCTAATACATTATGACTCACTTGACACGGGAGACCCACAGGCCCAATTCCCAATACACTGGGGGGCCCTTATTCATACTCCATCTCCACACAAGAGCTGCAAACTCTCAGGATACCATAGATCAGAGGGTGTTGATGTTGGGACGTTGCGACAGAATGGGGTGCGTGAGTCCCTGGCTCCCAGCTCCCCAAACCTTCCCGAGGAGGGAGCGGGCACAGACAGCACGAGCTCCCTTCTCCTTTCCAGACACACAAAAAGAGCACAGACAGGAAGGGGAAGGATTTCACATTCCCTTGAGCTTCAGGATCTTGCTCAACCCTCCCACACAGGCACCTTCCCAGGCATGGGTGACACAGCTCCTGCTGCATACGCCACCGCCAAGAGCCTTTGGTGACGATGTGACCGCCCGGGATTCTCTGTCACCGCTGCCACAAGGAGCTGGCTGGTGGCACTTCACCTCTGAGCAAGCTCAAACCTGCACCCCGAGTTTCCTGCTCTGGAGTCAGCCAAGAGCTTGTGTTTTGGCCCAGGGGATCGAGACAGCTCCTGGCTCTGCTGCCTTGGCAGCCTTTCAGGGCAGTGTTTGCAGGAGCTGCCACGGGGATGCAAAACCCACGGCTCTGGCTCCTCCCCAACTTGTCCTGTGGCTCAGGGCACCACTGACCTCCTGCCCCTCACTGCCTTCACCTGAAAAAGCACTGAGAAACACTTGCTGAAGTTGTCACCAGGACTGTGACAGCTGGCAAGGCCTTGGAAATGCATTAAATGCCTTGTGAGCATCCGTGGTGTCAGGGGTTTCCACTGCTGCTGCCACAGGCTGATCCAAGGCCAGCTCACAGCAGCCACAGTGGCCAAACACCAGCCACTGTACTCCTTCTACCTCTCAGACCCATCTCTTGTGTCATTTGCACTATGCCATCAGGGCAGCTCACTGACAGCCAGGGGATTTACATCAGGGTAGAACTTTTCTGACATTCAGGAAGACCAGAAGCAGTTCTCCAGGCCAAAGCCAGAACCAGAGGGAATCGTGTAGCTGGGTGAAAGAGATGGACCAGCACGGCCCAAAGGGTTTGAGTCAGGGATCAGCTGATCCCTGGAAACAAATGCACCAAAGCCTTGGTGTTTATGTGAAATGGACAGTCTACTGTACACAGCCCAGGTATTTAGGACAAATGCAGGACAAAACACCTGGAGCTGCTGGAGCACATCCAGAGAAGGCCACGGAGATACTCCAGGGCTGGAGCCCCTCTGCTCTGGAGCCAGCCTGCGAGAGCTGGGGGTGTTCACCTGGAGAAGGGAAGGCTCCAGGGGCTAAAGGGGCTCCAGGAGAGCTGCAGAGGCACTGGGGACAAGGGAGGGAGGGACAGGACACAGGGAATGGCTTCCACTGCCAGAGGGCAGGGCTGGATGGGAGATTGGGCAGGAATTGTTCCCTGGGAGGGTGGTAAGGTTGAGCAGCAGGGATGGAACACTCAGGGCAAGGCTGCTTTCACCGGACAGCTCTAAAGCCAGCTTTTCTTACCCTGAGCTCCTTAGGTTGGATGCCTAAAAGTTTGTGTGATTAGCAGTGCATATGAGAGCACCTCCAGAGGTGGTGCAGAGTCCCCACAGCCCTCACAAATTCAACCCCTGGCCATGAGAGCTGGGTAAACCATCTCAAAAGCAATCCCATTATTATCTGTGGCAGTTTCAGCTTCTCAGAGATAGGACAGCTAATTCTAATTGCTGAAAGCAAATAAAATAAATCTCTGCGTGGGTCTGTCTTCTTCATTATCCTGGAGCAGATCCTACCACTCTTATCCAAGTTTCTTCCCTTTCATCCCTTCACACACAATTTTATCCACAATAGATCTGCCAAATGGAGAGTAAAACAACTAATGTGTCACATAGACAGCTATTTCCATAATTTAAGCCTCTTTGTTCTTATTAATGTTGCATCAAGGTATTAGCCTGCAACAATTGTTTTTGAAATGGGTCGCAAATAAAATTGAAAAGCGGAGGACAAGCAAATAAGGAATATATTTATAACTAAACAAATTGTATCATCATGTTTCTATTATAATCTGCAGCTGAAAAAGTAGAAAAGGCTGGTCAAAAGTTGAATGTACGGCAAGAGTTTCTGAGATATCCATATTTCAAGTAATTGACATGAAAAGTCCAAACCCTCAGACTCTGGAGGAGATGAAAACTAATGAAAATAGTTTGTTGTGACCCCTTCCCCAAATCCTTCTTTTTATTAAGAACTATCTAATTTCTATTTGAGCATTTCAAATGGAGCTCAGCTCTTTCATCCCTTATACTATAAATAATGTGTACTATAATGGAAGACAGCATTAACTCAAGAGGAAGCTTTTCAACTTCTCCAAAAAGAAGCATTTTGCTATGTTCCAAATATTTCCAGTAGAATAAATTCTCACAAGAAAAAAAAAATAAAAAAAATCAGCTGCTGTTAGAGTAACTATTAGTAGAACTAAAACCCACCAATGATAATTCTCTTTCCATGGCACTTTCAAAGCTATCTAGGTTTTGTACATGAATAGAGGCTTCTCTAAAATAAAATAAAACAAAACAGAATGGCCAACTCCTGACTTTAACACAAATCTCTGGATATTGGGTATTTACTTAAAGGCCCCAACTCCAGGAAACAAGTAATTACATAAGAGTTTCAGCTCTCATCAACAGAAGAACAAAGTTAAAAGAAGCAATTTTTTTTGTTGTTGTGCAAGGAAAATCTTGAAAATGTGACCCAAGTAATCTCAAATCCCCAAATCCAGAAGCCAAATAGACTTCTTCTTCCTATCCTAGTTTTGATGCTTATCTCTTGATTCTGGAGCATTTTATGTTAGAATAATTTTCCTGCTCCTCCTCTTACCCTTTGCCAATACTTCTACAGAAATTGAGGTCTAAAGTGCAGTTCCCTTTGGAAGAGATGTTTGGAAATCCAGTAATTTCCCCACATTTTTCAGAAACAAAGAAAATAAATTTAAGAGTATCAGGAGGACGAAGCTGATTTCATTGTACGGTCAAACCTGTCATCCCTAAGTCTGAAGAATAAAGTCTTATTCAACAGCTCAGCCCCAGTGCCAAGGAAAAAATCTGCCAGTAGCAACGCTGTGCCTAAGAAAGCTCTTGAGCACAAGCCTTCTCCAGGATCAGGATCAGGAGTCAAGGCCAGCACATCCAACAGGGTCACATGGGACCACTGAGTGCCCTCAGACAACCACACAGCTCTGGTGATTCACCCAAGAGCCCCAGCAGGCTGCAGGAATTTTTTTTTTTAAACTCACTTTGCAGTCAGAGGAAATTTCTCATCCCAATGAAACTCTGGAATAAAGCTGCTGAGCCTAGCCCTTGAAATAGCCATTTCCCTCAACCATAAAATACAGGCAAAAATGTAAATATTTGAGCAGCTGTAAAGCACATTCAAGGTGTAATCTCTGTAGATGGGGAGGAAATCTCCTCTGATGCCCAAAGTTAGGGGTGATGAATCCTGCAGAGTGTGTTCATCCAGATGTGTGTGTGTCAATCTCTCAGGCAAGCTTAAAAACTGAATCTGGATGAAATCAAAGATCTCAGAGTGACTAAAAGTTTCATATAAGCTGTCAAATAGGAAAAGGAAAACAGGATATGAACATTCACATTTTTCCCCTCTAATAATACTTGGTATCCAAAGCCCAAGTAGTGCCACTGGAATACTCTGGAGGTAGGAATAAGGGTCTAGGAAACCAAGGAAAATGTGGAGTATATATATGGCTGTATATTTATGGCTGAGCATACACAAATCATCACTTTCCATATTACCAGGCCATTCCAGATGCTTTAAAAAAGCCATAACACCATGAGGTTTCCAGAAACACGCAGGGCCAGCTCCTCTCTTTGCCGAGCAACACCGAGGGCAGGATTTGCCGAGCCTGCTTCAGTTTTACTTCAGCTTCACTCCTCCCGTCACAGAGACCACATGGTGCTCTGATGCTTTAGAGCACTGCCAGTACAACCAGCAGCCCATTGCAGCCTGTCCCCTTCCTCCAGGACCGTGGTGCCACGAGTATTCCCGCGGCGGAGCGCGGCCGTGCCAGCCCTTGGAGGACTTGGGCCGAGTTCAGTCGCGCGTGCGCCGCCCCTCGCATTCAGCACATCCCTGCCCTGGGAGGGGAGAGAGTTCCGGGCACGGAGCTGTTCCAACAACTCCTACATGTGGGAGTGAATATTCTCCACTTAAATGGCCCCATACGCCCACGGCCATTTCCCTTCCCGTTGAGGAAGGGACTTCAAGGCAGCCCTGTTGCAATCCTTTCCCAGCCCATTGCAGCACTGGTCCATCGCCCTGGCTCATAGGAAACACGGGAACCTCAAAGGTCAACCAGCTTCCCAAACTTCCCAACCTCCCTCCTGTGCTGGTAACACTGAGCAAGAATCAGCAAGGCTGTCCTCGCACTAGGAGCAGAGCTGTCCATCATAAACAACTCCTTCTCCTCTGCTCCAAGGGGTAAGAGGTTCAGTATTTTCTGTTTTGATGGTCTTTAACACTGCAGTGTGAATCTCAAGATAGGAGCCAGAAAAATGTTACTATTGCAGAAGACTCCAAACCTAGAGAGTCAGGAGGTCTGGTTCTAATCTTCAATTTAACACCAGGGTGTAACTCCAGGCAAGCCTGGGTTTCTTTTTCATTCTTTGATTGTTTTCACTGTAAGCTCTTTGGGGCAGGAACTGTGTCCCATTGTGTTGTTACAGGGTGTAGAACAATGGGCCCCTGACCTCAGCTAGGGAATCAAGAGATTACGAGAATTATTTAGAGGAAATCTGTGGTTAAACAAGGAATTGGAATCAGACCTCAAGTCCCCGTCAAGTGCCAGTACCAGATGAGTATCCTTTTTTACCCTTCGTTAAAAAAAGGCATAATCCCCATTTATTGTTGTCCAACACTGGCCATTTTTCACACGTCTCTTTGCCTGCCCAACATCTAAAGAGCCTCCGCCTTCCCCTGGCTCTGCTGCCACGCTGGGGCAGAGCCTCTCGCCCCGGCAGCCCCGGCGCTGGCACTGCAGCTCGTTCTGCTTCTGATAAAAAGGGTATCTGGGGAAGGAAGCACCAGAAGGAAATCAAAAGGAAATGCAAGGGCTCGCTGTGTTTGTGTGTGTGCATGGGATTCTTCAGCTGTACATCGGAAATTAATTCCAGCCAGGGTGAGCTCTGTGTGGTCTCACCAGCCATCCAAGTCAAACTTCAGCTCACCCCAGCTGCCAAGCAGAGTTGTGGAGGAGAAAAAGGTTCAAGACAACGTGGAAAAGGAACAAAGAAGCCAAAAAGAGTGAACTGGTGGTACTTTTTATTCCTCCAAGTTTTTCTTTTTTTTTTTTTTTTTTTTTTTTTTTTTTTTTTTTTTTTTTTTTTTTAACAAACCACCTGGATTTTAAGATCTCCAGAATCCCATTAAAGGGCTTTTACTCCTTCATGGATTGGAGGCGTTTGATGAAAAGGGGTAAGGGGAGAGAAGTGTGTCTGCCTGTGGGAGGGGGGGAGAGGAGGGGATGGAAGGGGAGAATTTTGGGGGGACGAAGAGGGGGAGACAATGGGGCATGGGAGTCCTTAATTTCTCCTGTCTCCCCTGCCGGTAATAGGGCTGGATGTAAACACTGCTCTGGTGAATGTTGGAGAGTGATTACAGGATAGCTGGGGAAGGAGGAAGCATTTTGAAACCACAAGTAGGAAAGCAGCTCTTTGATGGAGGGTTAGTAATTTCTTTTTTCTCCATGCCCTCTTCCCTTGCTCAGCAGCCCCCCTTCCCCTCCGTCCTTCACCTTCTGTAAACACAGAGGCAGAAATTAGATGTGGGCCAATCTGTTAAACTTTGGGAGGCAAAGTGGGGTTGGCAGCTGCTCCCACTCTGTAGGATAAAAAGAAGAGGCTGAAAACACTGGAATGGGCCTTCCTGCTCTTGGCTGAGGAGCAACACACAAGGAGCTGAAGAGGAGGCAAGGCACAAACTGCTGCCATGGAGAAACATCATGGAGCAGGATGGACACTGATGAAATGAGGACTGCATGTTCTCAGCAGGAATTGTCCAGGCATTAAGTGCTGATGGCTGAGCAAACAGCAGCTTCAGGGCATCCACCTGTGTGGAAGGCCCAGAGACAACCTTACCAGAGCAGGTTCACCCAAACCAGAAGCTGCCCGTGGGGAGGGAACATCACCATCCCCCAAAAGCCAGATGGACCCCAGGGCCTGATGTTCAACTTCAGGCCTGGGTAATTCAGCTATTTTGCTCTGCCCTGGTTTTCCCCATGTGCAATTACTCCTCTGGAAAGAGCTTGAGTCCAGCGGTTGGGAAGAGCTGGGCACAACTGCCAGAACAAACCATGGGGGAAAATCCCTCAGCAAAAACAAGATGACCATCTGCCCTCAGACATGAGGGTTGTGTGTTCCTAAACACTGGGGGTTTGTATTCACAAGGAAGGGCAGAGAAAAGAGAAGGGGAAACTTTCCATCTTTTCAAGAGTTTTAGAAGATTTATGGCAAAATTCCCCATCTAAGTCCTGCCAGGGCTCTTATTGCTGCTCTGTGAGCCACACTCCTCCAGAGCAGAGCTGGCAGGAGCACAGTGTGCATCCCAAACCTACTGTTTGCTTTCCAGGACACATCAGAGAGCAGTGTTTCTTCTCTGAGCCGAGCCCTCTCCCAGCCAAAAGCTGTGATTTTACAAGACCAAGGATGAATTCAGCCTTCAGGTTGCTACTAACCACCCCAGAGACTTTAGGAGGTGTTAAATACCCCATTCTCCAAAATCCCATAGTTACTGGGTATTTTACTGCCCTCCAAAGCATTTCAGGGCTCTCATAGGGTTATTCAGCTTGTATATTCAGTTTTTAACTTAAGATAATCTTTAGCTACAAGATATCATGATGACCTTTTAATTAAATCTCTTGCTTAATACATCCACCCCTTGACACTTAATACTCTGTGTGCCCCAGGCTGGTGGTGTTTCCTTGTATGACAGCACCACCATGGAAGCCTCCCTTTAAACAACTGTAAATGCTGAAGAGTACACATCCTGTACTAACCACCCATGGTTTACAAGCTGAAATAAATACACCAGACTGCTCTGCTGCATGCATGGAGCCATATCTATAAAAAGGTCATTATATTGCTATTGTTTATCCATGTAAGTTTGCTTAACCAACATATATAAATATAAGGCAGCCCAAAAGCTATTTATATGCTGTCCCTGAGCAGTCTTTTGTTAGGTCTCAATGCAAGAATTTATGTATTATCTATAGGAGCTGACCAAAATAGCGATAACATGAAAACTGATACAGAACGTCCTTCAGATGAGGTGGAACAATTCTGATATTCCCAGATTCCCACCTGCTCCTCATCCTTCACATTTTTTTCCTTCTCTAACATTCTCCTTAAACTCCTTGGTCTGTATAGCTGCAAGATATCATGCTATAATTAGAGATTTTCAACTCTATTGCACCTAATGCCTCTTTAGTGACCATCAGCTTGCTGCTTTTGATTGTCCACCAGCCCTTGATTAAACTAGCCACCAAAAAAACCCCCTGTTCTTAGATAGCTTCTGAGACTTTGTTCCAGTTTTTATCTCTACAAAGGTCTCTCACCTGCTGTAGGCTCAGCAGGAGTCTGAGACTAGGTGATGAACCTGAGACTATGTGACAAAGCAGCACAGTTGTACACTGACAGCTTCCAATCTCCTTTCCTTTCCTTTCCCCCCTTGCTCCTCTCCCTGGACCAGATATCTCCATCTCTTCCAACAGGACAGACCCCCTAATGGAGACTGGGCCCTTCTTTCTCCCACTTTTACTGCTTGGAAATGTGATTTCCTGTCCTGGGAACCACCAATCCTGTATGCAAGTCCTGCAGCCTGGGCAGGCAGAGCAAAGCTGGGGTGGTGCAAGGCAGCACCACCTGACAGGCAGCAAATGAAACAGGCACAGGCAGGGGCAAGTGAAGCTGCCCAAGGAAGTGCTGGAATGACTGTCCCTGGAAGTGTTCAAGGCTGGGCTAGATGGGGCTTGGAGCAACCTGGGATGGTGGAAGGTGTCCTTGCCCATGGCAGGGGGTGGAATGGGATGAGCTTTAAGGTCCCCAAACCATTCTGTGGTTCTGTGTTCAAAAAACACATGGATATGGCACTTGGGGACATTGTTTCAGCGGTGAACACGGTGGTGCTGGGTTAGCAGTTGGACTCAATGATCTTGGAGGCCTTTCCCAACATTAATAATTCCATGAAATAACTCAAAGGAGGCTGCCACGGGTGATGCCCAGAAGGACAAAAAGCACGATCACATCAGGACACAACTCGGGAGTTGTTTGATACCATCTACCTGTAAAGCCACAGCACCAGAGCCCTGCACTGCTCTCCCTTCCCCCTCCAGGCTTCTCCACAGGAGCCACTGCATGGAATGGGCACAGGAGCCAGCAGGAAATGTGCTGCCTGCCCTGCCACAGGTGCCACATCCTTATCACACTCCATCATACGACTCTGCTTTACCTTTTCCTCTGTCCAAAGTTGGCACCTGGTCTAGTGCTGTTTTTGTTAATGAACAATCATGATTTAGCCATAAAACAGTAAATGGTGCCATGAGCTCATTAGACATTGACAACACCCTGAAGTTCAAGCATGTTATCTGCACCAGAACATTACAGGGTGTGCTTATCATTTGGGAGAAGCTGAGTTGTGGGCTCTTGGGAGGGTTCAAATGTCCTCTGTGGAAGAGGAGGGGCGGGAGGCAGAGTAACTGGGGATGATCAATCTCAAAAAGGCAATAACTGCAAACTCAAGATATGAAAGCACATTAGTTCCCACAAATGGCTGAGGCTTAAACCCAAGCACAGTTACAGCCAGGAGGGTACAGTCAGCCAAGGTGCTATAAAGGCGTGATGTTATTACTTCCAAGGGATGCCATTAAAACTCTGTTTACAAACCTAATGTGCCAGGGAATGGGTCAAGGAAAGAATTATTAGCAACAAAGCTATTTGATCTCTTTTATGATCCAATGAGTCATATCACTTCATACTCCAGAAGGTGAATAATGCAAACCTCAAGTCTGTTGATTTATACATGTGTCCAGAATCCTGTGTTCTTTAACCCCAGATGCCCTCTTAAGTGTGATTCATCCTAAATCAAATGGAAGATTGGGTGCTATCATCCACACTCTCCCCTCCCACTCACTAATTGAAAAGGTGATTGACATCCTGGTAGAATAAAATACCAGTGCCCAGTGATGGATGGCCAGGGCAAAGGATGGGGTCAAGATACAGGACTTGCAGATATAACTCTATCCTCCTCCCCAGATGGGACGGTCCCAGTTTCACCTAACACTCCCTCTGGAATGCTGGAAACAGAGCCACTGAATAATTTAGGCTGAAAGGGACCTCTGGAGGTCATCTGTCCATCTGGACACACTTAAGTGGGTCAGATCTGGGTGGATGGAAGAGCTTTCTTTTCATGACACACTCATTGCTGCAGCTTCACCAAAGACACAGGACCGTGACCCAAACTGGTCAGAAATTGCAGCAGAAAACTTCAGAGTCCAAAAGGCACAAATGCTGGGATGTTCCTCAGTGACGTGCTGGTCTCAACAAAATCCTGACATAAACCATTTGGCTTCCAGTGGAAAATCTGCT
Organism: Cettia cetti; assembly: GCA_013401135.1. Classification (NCBI taxonomy): domain Eukaryota; kingdom Metazoa; phylum Chordata; class Aves; order Passeriformes; family Sylviidae; genus Cettia; species Cettia cetti. Next base: position 78,435 of record VZUI01034939.1, on the reverse strand, counting down.
GCATTATCAATCAGCTCATTCTCCCAGCCTCTGGCAAGCCTGGGCTTTAGGTTCCCACATCCCAGCAGGCTTTAGAACTGTGTGAAAGATTGATCTGTAAGCAGAGCATTCTGTGTCCCCAGGGTAAATGCAGAACAGCCACTGCAGAGAAATTCTGAGCTCTGGGAAAAACATGAAGGATGCAAAATCCACGGTTTCTGTTCAAAAAGTTACTCAAAAGTGACTCAAGGCTACAAAAGGGCAGGTGATTGCTTTGCATAATCTCAGTATTTTACCAATAGCATTATCAAAAAGCTAAATTGTCCTGAAATGTTAAGTTGTGCAAATTTTCTTCTTCTCCACTCATCTCCAAGAGATTCAGGGCAATTCAAGAAAATACCAGTGAAATAATTTGAAGGAAACCAAATGCCCTGTGTTTTCCAGCACACTCATAATCATACACATGGCACAAATACCTGGAGGCATGTCCAAACCTGCAGCTTTGGAAGGGTTTCCAAGATCCATGGCATACTGTGTTGTGTATCCCTACCTGCCCAGCAGAGAAATCATTGCAGGTCATCCATGATTTTCTTGTCTACCCCACATTGTTGTGTCCATCCTGTACATTCCCTACAGTCCTTGGAAGTGAAGCTGTTCCTGACACACTGGGAACACTTCATTTTTGGAGGCTTGAGTTCTTTGCATGAGAGACCAACCAAAAAAACCCACCCCAAACCCAAAGAGACCCCAAGAATTTGCTGATATTCAACCCATGGAGCCCACCCTGGATCCAGACCAATCTCAAGTTGTTCTTATGATGGGTGAATGCAGTGATTCTATGGCATTGTAAGCAACGTTCTCCATCACAAAGTTTTGTTGGTGTTTCTTCCACAGCTGAAGCCAGGAAGGAGAAGCTGGGCTGAAGGAGCAATGCCATGTTTAAAATCGAGCAGTTCATTAAGAAAGCTGAGCAACCAGCCTGATATCTCCCTTCTTGCCTGCCAGTGCTTTTCGTTTCCCTTCTCAAATCTATGTTCAGTCCTCAAATGTTTTCCTTTTGATAAGAAGCTTCCACAAATCCAAACGGAACAAAAATGTGGATAAGCGATGAGAGCTGTATTAAATACTGTTTTAGAAGAAGGTACTAATGCAGTGGGATTAAATCATTTCAGCCTCACCACAGATCAGTAATGATCTACCCTCTACACCAGACCCAGTTTTTTAGGTTTGAAACAAACCTGGTATTTTCACTTTTAAAGTTATCCTCTGGATCTAAAACATCCATATCTCTTGGGCTCATCCCTGCCGTGTTCCATCCAGCCCTAAAGTCAATATATTCCTATTCAGATTTCAATGAATCCACCTTTCAGATACCCAGTCAGATAATGTCCTGATCTGCATGAACATATTGCCTGCTCATGAGTCCATTTTACCCAGCTCATCAAGCACTGCCCACAACCCTCACAGCTGCAGTTGCTGCAGCATGAAATGTATCTCCACAGAAGTTTAGGAAACATTGAATATAGGATCTCTAGGAATTTTCAATGAAAACTTACTCACAGACCACTTGTGGACAGGAATCCTATATTACAATTTAGACCAGATTTAGACAGCTGTTGGCAACAGCCAATCTTTTTTGGCTAGTTTTCCTTAGTATCTTGAAAATGAGATCTATTCATTCTTGTCTATCCTCAGACCTGGAAAATTAATGGCTCCTCTCTTTAGGATCCTCTTTACAAGCTTTGGGAAAGCCCCTGGAGTGCACAGTGCAACCCGGGAATTTCCACGTCCCGTTAGAACCCAAAGCCATGGAGTTCCAATGGGAGGACTGAACACCAGTCCTATCTCCGTGCTGCTTGGCAGGACCACACATAAACAGGATTTAAATATTTATTTTCCCTTCGCCATCTAATGCCCAATATAACAGCCACATGTAGCAGTTAACAACTGTTGTAAGATAATGAACAAGACCACTGCAAACTGGGCTTTAGATTTAACCTGCCTACAACACCATTGATCACTGCAAGTCACAAATTATGTCATTTCAACAGGGAAGCTACTGCCAGCAGAAGGATTAGCAACACCAGTTGTAACGAGCCATTTCATTTCCAAATAACATTTAGAAATTTACAGTGCCTGGAATTGTGATGATTAAATGGATAACAGAGTTGAATAGACCGGATATGGATCGCTTCTAATTTTCTACTTATATCCAGTAACCCATCATAAACTATCCCAAGTCCTTTGGTCTTCCTTTCTCTCACACCAGAATATTTAAACAAAAAAAGATGATCAGTCATTGAAGTTATAGCGGTGGAAAACCAATGGGAGATAAGAAGTTGGCCACAAATTCCCAGACTTAGATGTCCTGTTTCCAATTCTGGCTGTGTTGGGGAGAATTAAGAGAAATGCCAATGAAGTGACACAAAAGTGAAAAATTAAACCAGACCTACAGAACATGAATCTATGACTTTTTCTGATTATAGAGAGTCCATACTCATGTATCCAGTTTCACAAAATCATTATTCCCTATTCCCACGAGTACAGACTGGTCACATATCCAAAGACCAAGACCTCAGACAGAGCACAGCTGGTTTAAAGGAGTTGAAACAGGGTAATTACCTTAAAAAAGCAGAGATCTAAAGAGAAGTATTGATTTTGGTGAGGTTTTTTCCTAGAAATGTCAGAATGTTTGTTAGATTTCTGCATTATTTACCACAGTAAAAAGTTCAAGTGACTAATCCCCTTGACAAAGTGTCTTGGTAACATTAAATCCATTTTTTAAGTAGGCCTGTGGGACATGAGAAGTTTAGCATTTTATTCCAACTGGGAACAATCCCTCCCTCAAACTACAGAATTTCTGAGGGAGCAAAATTCCTCTTTGGTACCTTCTGTACTACATTTGGCTACAGGGAGGTCTTTTACATGAGTTCCAAACATTTCCTTTGCAGTTCGAGCCACTTAAGCAATTACCACACTATTGTCTCCTTTTCTTTCCTTTTTCAATTCCACATCAAATCTGCAAACGCCTCCAAAAGGAAGCTGTTGGTTCTGCTGCCATACCCTTCCTTATTTAACTTTAGTGACACTAAAATTTGAAGTTTAGTTGCACAAAGTTTATTTCTGACAGTAGCTTGGGTCAGTTTTAATCCAACACACCTACTCAAAGCTGTGACCTCCCCCAAACCGGCCAATCCACCTGGAAAAATCCATGCTTCGCTCTTTCTTTCCACATTAAAGTAATGACATAAAATAATCAGATGCTGGAATGTGTCTTGGCATGAACAACAAACACAGGCAGCTTTATTAGCTGTTTCCCTGGAAGAAAGCTCCAAAGACCCTCCACATATTCACTAATGTGCACTGGGAATGACCTCAGCTCTTCCAGGCCAGGCTGGGGCAAAAGCTCCTTTAAACATCTTTATAACTCACTTTATGCTTTACTTCACTACTAGCAGGGAAGGATGGAAAAACACTCCCATTGCCTGGGAAACTTGTGGAAAGGGGAATGATGGATTGCAAAGGGGACTTGGCATCGTGGTGCCTCCCAAACCTCCTGCCACTGAGCGTGGGTTTCCTTCAGCTGGGAGCGTTTAACAGGCTGTGCTATTTCAGGCACAGGGAACCACTTGGGATCCCTGCAAATGCCTCTGCAGAACTGGAGGGTTACATGGAAGCTTCACAGGCCTGGAACTGCCAGCTTTTTGGGGGGAAATACCCCAAGATATTCTGAGACACCCTGGTTTGGGGTTCAGCCTTGGGGAAAGGTGGTCAGCAGCAATTCAGGATGGGTATTTGATATTTTGTCAGGACATTACTGTCCAAGAGCCTCTGGCCAGAGCTGGGTGGCCCGGTCCAGCAGACCCTCACCACGTCTCAGAAGGGATCATCCAGCTGCAGTTCCCTGGAGTTACTAAAGAGCAAATAAAGAAGCAAACAAGAGGGTTTGGAATCAAAACTATGAACAGCTCTGCTTTTCTGGTGTCATCAGACTGTGCTGAGGAGCTGACAAGGATCTACAGATTCAGGGGCAAAATCTGTTTTGTTCTGTGGTGCCAAAATCCCAAGTGGGAGGAATTCACTTCCATCAGCCACTTGCACAGTGTCTGACCAGGGAGAACTCCATTGTAAACAAGGATGAGATCACCACAGGGAGGGATGCAGAAACATAGAAGAAGGAGAGAAGGATATTAAATTTGCATATAGTTTCAAGAGAGAAGTAAAAAGCAGATTCAGAGGTAAACAGAAGAGTTGGGTCACAGTAGACAGAAAGTAGAGCAAGGCATAAAGTGAGGGGCAGAGAAGAGTCAGCTCTTTTGAGGAGCTGGGATCTGCTGAACTCTGTGTTCATCAAAATTGATCACACTGACCAGGCAGAACAAGTGCCAGCCAGGGCTGAAATCCTGCAAGAGCAGCTCTTGTTCAGAGGGGACAGCAGAGACAGCTCCAATCCAGCCATCAGAAACCCTGGGAATCACTGCGTGCTGCTGGGGAGGGGCTGGACAGGAGTCGAGGCCAATGAGGACTTGAACAATAATAGACAAGAAGCTGTGCTGCTTCTCAAGTCATTCACCAAGCAAGTTACCACCAGCTGGGTCCCACTCTGTGGCTGATGTGGAATTCTTGCTCTGCCAGTGTCACCAGTACTTCTCTACAGGGCTGACAAAGTCTTGTGCTGGTCACCACAGTAACAGACACTCTCCTATCTGGAGAGGTTTCCAAGCTTTCTCTGCTAGATATTAAAAATACTTGGCAAAAGCAATCAAATATTCCTGTTTATATTACAGATTGACAGGACTCTCTGCCCTGGCTTCTCCAAGTTCACCCTGCCAGACCTAAGTGTAAATCGCAGTCCTGTGCTCTGACCAAAAAGAAATACCACCAAAATTTTGTGTAGGACAGTTTAAGAATGTGCTGGACCATGGGGTCACAAAATAAGAAGTCTCTTTGCAAAGCAATTCACTGGGAGATGAAGCCTGGTGATGGCTTCTGGCATTTCAGACAAGCATAAAACATTGAAAGCAAAGCCTTGTACAGCCTGAATCCTAAAAGCTTCTCCAAAAGGAACATTGCTGCCAGGGAGGGATGGACAGTGCCTTACAAAAGACTTACAAGGCAGTAACTCCACTCACTGAACCACGACTCCCCATGGTATCAGTACAAACAGGAGTAATGACAAGTCTCAGTCTCTGGAGGGAGGTTTGGGAACCTTGAAGACTCCTCCTAAATGAAGCCTCAAAGTTCTAATTTCTCCCCAAATTCTCAGTCCTCTGCATACCCAAGATTTAAAAATAAAAAGAGAATAAATCCAACACTTGCATAAATAAAGTATAAATGGCATCCTGTGTTCTCTCCCACACCCCACTCTTCCTCCCTCCTCTTTCCTCATTGTTTGTTCAACAGGAAGTTGGCTTTGCTGTGAGGTACACCAAGCCATCTGTCAAAAACATGGAAACAGTTAACAACGCACACTGAGGCTGGAACGACTTGTTTCGGAGCCTATTTAAGGTCAGAACCATAGGCTGAGCTTTGGGACAGCAACCCAGGCCCCAGAACTGTGGCTGGTTAAACCAAATTACAGCTTTTCTCTTCTGACACAGGGAATGGCACTTTGCTGAAGTGGGAGCTTGTTGGGATGCAGCAAAGCTGACCGGACAGCGCCCCAGGGTGAGCGAATCCTCAGAGCAGCTGAGGGGGTGTGGGCTGGTGGAACCCACAGACAAAGGTACGAGGGAGTGGGACTGACACAGAAACACTTTGGGAAGTGTTTCTACTACTGGAAATAAAAGATAAGAATAAATTCTTAGGGAATTCTGAACTTCAGTGATCTCTGCAAAACCTCCCTTCTGAAGCCAGACCAGCTGTGCCTTCAGTGTTGCTCTAGGCTGACTGTTGGGCTGTTGCCTGTGAACATGAGGGACTCCAAACAGAGCCTGAACTGGTCCCAAGATGGGAAAGACAGATCTGCCTGACTTTGAAATGAGTGGTATTGAAGCCACATCTTGATTCACTAGACCCTCCAAAGGAGGGGGAAAGGAAGAATATCTGATTCAGGAGTGAAATCATGCATTATGTTGACTTGTTGGCAGAACTTCCAGCAACTTCGTGCATGTCATTCCCAGGCTGGAATATCCTACCTAGAAAGGGACCAGGAGGTCACTCTGCAGTTTTTAAGTCCTTGACCCTGCAGAGGCCACCCAACAGAGCTGCCAAGGAGCAATGGCTGCAGCAGCATTTGTTCTTCTTTCTTTCCAGGAAAAAAGTGACCCCCATTTGCTCAGTGGTGGGAGAGAAGAGCCAGATGGCTGGACCTGAGCAAGGCACGCGACCCTGGAGGAGGAGGCTGGGGGTGAAAGGTTCCATAAACCGATTACCGGGAAAACACACAACTGGAAACAAATGCTAATAAAAATTGCAACATTCAGAGATCAAACGCCTTAAATCATCACATTTCTTTAATTTAAAAATGCAGGATAAAAGAAACTAAAATGACTCCACAGCACATTTAAGCCAATCCAGTATTTTCCAGGCATGTCCCTAATTTATTTCACAGCAGAGGTCTGAAAGATTAAATTGTCACAAAACACAGAGGAAAGACTAAGGTTTATATGAGCACACCTAAATAGTCATCCTCACTTTCAGAAACACCAGCAGCAAAAATCTTATAGCATTAGAAAATATACTTCATCCCAAAGCTTAAGTTAAAGGTATTCATGTCAGAATATTTCTATTTCCGTTTCCTTCCAGGAGATTTCTATTGGCTTCAAACCTAGACAGCACTGAGAACCACAGTAACCCTTAATTCAAAGGGTCTGGTAAGGAGCAGGACAAGTTGCCAAGGTTTGGGGAAGAACCACCAAAAATACCCGCCCTAGAGCTGTTCTCCAGATCAGGTTTTTGCCTCTTTTACAGTCGAAAAAGAGAAGGAAAGATTTGGACCTTTATGTTTCATTCAGCCTCAGAAAACCTTTTAAAGGTTTTCTCCAAGCCATGGAAATGTCAAACTCCTTGGGCATCTCAGAGCCCCCTCTAGTCCAAGTTCCCCAGTTTGGGGGTTTCTCAAGGATGCCCAGACTCTGCTCATCCCCCCAGCGCACAATGATCATAAACAAACCCAAGGCCATACTCTAAACACGAGCACTGAACAGAATTAATTGAAACAAAGCTTAACAAACAAAAATAAACCCAAAATGCACGACAGCATGTGGGGATTTGGGGTTAATCAGAACCAGCTCCCCTGTACTTCCAGCTCCCACTCAGTTTTCAACCACTGAAAATGAAAACCTCTCCGTTTTTAAGAAGCTACAATATTCTGATGACAATTTGTCTGAAGTCAAAGAGTTTACTTTTGTTGATCTTTCTCCCCAAGACATGCTAAGCTGCACTTCTGGTTTACAGAGCACCTCTGTACTTGAAGAAAAAGGTAAAACTAGACCCTAATGGCATCTCTGGGACCTGGGCAGGCCACGGGGATGAACACGACCTGCCCCAAGCTCCACATGCTCACCTTTCCCTGGACTGACACCTAAAGCTCAGCTCCTGCAGAACTTTCCTGTCCTTCAGCAAGATGCTTGCAAGCCCTTTTAGGATTCTGAAACTACTTAAAACATTGTAAAAGACACATTTATCCATGAATGGAGTGCCAGATAGACCACACCTCTCTGCTCTGCAGCGCCCCACACATTTGGGTTGCTGCTGAGGCCCATTTTGCCTTTCCAGTGATTCCCAAGGAACACACCAAGCTTAACCCGAGCATGGCATCAACACACGTCAACATGAAACAGGGTCAGGCTCCATCTGGGGCTCAGGTCTGTGCTCTGAATGCTCTGCAGGTGTAGTTTGTACCCTGCTCATCACCTAAACCTACATCCGAGTGTTGTCTCTTTCCCTCCTGTACAGCATTGATGATCAGTTTTGATCTGTGTGGAATGAACGAGGGATTGTGTAACTGTCCCCAAAACAGCCCAGCCCTGGGAGCTGCCTGGCCTTATCTCTCCTCTGGCCTTTGTTTGCAGATGGAGATGAAACCTGAAGAATTCCAAGGCATGGTTTTCCAAACCAGTAAATAAGTCTTATTCATGTCTCCTTCCAGGCCCTTCTACATGCCCCAGGAGGATGGCAGAAGTTACAGGACCCTCATTTGTCACTTTTGTCATTTGTTTTTTTCCTCCAATGGCTCTCCTGCCTCTATCTAATCAGGGGGACGTTTCCTGTCTTTGTTCTCAACCATTCATCCTGCGGGAATGATGATTATCATCAAACAGCATTAAAATAGAAAGCCTGGAGCCAGCACCCAATTAGCTTGGAGCTAGGGAGCCCTGGAAAGGAGCAACGGAAGAGACCACAGACAGTCCAACTGGCAAAAATGGGCATTGAATTATGTGTCATTCAACCACAGCATCATCCCACCTTCAAAAATAAACCCGGGCTTCAAACCCAGCATGGGCCAAGCTTGGAACCAAAAAACATCACGTACGTGTGGTATGTCCCCAGTAAGCCAGGAAAACGTTCCCAGTGCCACTCTGTCCCCAGTTTAAACCTCACACCAACTGGGAGACAACTGCTCCATCCAGATGTCCCAATGGGAGAAATTATCCAGATTTCCTTTGTGCATCAAATCTCTGCTGCCAGGAAGCCTTGGCAATTCTCTCCTGAAGGAACAGTGAGGTAACAGAGAGGTCCTCAGAGTGTGGCAGATTGTTTAAAGTCTGGATCCATATTAGAGAAAAACTCAAACCTACTTTTGCCTGTTGCCTGTTCCAGCTCCATCCCCAGACAGATGCCATCCTTGTTAGTGCAGGAAGAAGTTCAGAGTTGTTCTTAGTTCACAAATATGAGTGAAGAACCAGTGACAAACTGGAAGGCTCTTCCAGGCTGAATAAAGACCATGAATAAGATATGACCAAAGAATTTGGCTCACCAGTCACTTTTTCCTCCAAAAGCCAGATAATATTTTTCCTTCCTAAGAGAATAAACCCCATTTTATTTATTTCTGATGTCCCAGCAGGATGGAAGCAGCAGCATGGCAGCAGATGGACAGTAACAGGTCTGAGTTTTCTCCTCTGGCTTGGGTGGATTATGAATTTCTTCCTCAGAAACATTGTTAGTAAACCTAAAATCATTTTGTATTGAAGACTTTTGATGGAATGCTGCTATTTGAGAACCCTGGAAGCATGAAGTGTTGTTTACTACTTAGCTTAGCTGACCCAAGGATTTGCCTCTAAGCACAAAATTCCAGTCTTTTACTGCAGAGATCCAAGGACGTGTGAATCACACCAGAAACTTCAAAATAACCTTGGGAGAGGCTGGAGCTGGAGAAAAGCTGCCCTAACATCCCGTATGGCAAAGCCAGTCCACTCTGCAAACCCCTCTGCATCACTGGCTCTTGGCTCTGAATCCCAGATATCATTTCAGGTCCTATTAGGTGTGTAAATAAGTGTTGACCTCTGAAAAGTGGGGAAATTCAGACCCAATTGTTGAGCCTAACCCTTTGCTGATGACTGGAAAAGAACCAAGTCAGGTCTAAAAATACAAAGTATGTTCATAATTTCAAAGTCTGCTCTTCTGATGATGTTCAGCCTATTTGTTTCCCTTCTTCTAATAATTTTTTCCAGTTGCTAATTGGAGGCTAATAAGAAATGCTTAAAAAGTTCAGCTCTGCATAGTTGAATTTTTTTTCCCTTGCTCATCTTTATACACCCTGGCGCCAAAGCCCACGCTGGTGTAAATCATGTACTTGATGGGAACTTTACTCATTTACATCCAAAGGGAATCCGGTCTCCACTGTCTCCAGATAATGATCTTGTTGTGTTTAATACTGCATAAACACATAGGATGATGCGTTCCCTGTCTTAAAAAAAAGTTTGTTTAACTTCTTCTGTCTCATCTTTAGTCAGAATAGCAAACAACGGGAGGGAAGGGTGGAGAAAGAGTGAGATCCTAGCAATGAGATCATGCAGCACAGAGTCCGGTAAACTCCAGGGTGAGAAGTCTTTTAAACACAAATCTATCTCTGCAAAATCAATGGGAGGAAAAAAAAAAACCACCCCAGGCTAAATTTAACCCTTATTCTATTTAAAACCCGCATGCAGCATCTCACAGGACCGTGTTACATAAACACAATTGTGTTATATTTACAGTTTGAAACAAAACACAAAGCCCTCAACTGCAGGGCTCCAAGTCCCACCCAGCCACGGCCTGTGCTCGCTGGAAGAGCCGTAAACAGGGAGCAGCCCTGAGCCCAGCCCCATCCCAGCATCCACAGAGCTAATTCACCTTCCAGGAGCAAATGGCTCCCAGTGAGCCACGTGGACCGCTCCTCTCAGGTGACCACCCTGCTGCAGGTGCAGTGAGCCAAAAATCCCACCCACCAGCTAGGTGGGAGCACGGAAGGAAAGACAGGCACCAGCGCCGACCAAAGCGCTGCTTACAACCCTTGCTCAGCCACTTGGCACAATTTCCAGCCCTTCTGTGAACGCAGCTGGGGGTTTCCACAGCAAAAACACCCCCCCTGAAAATTCTTAGCTGGGCCACTGGAACATCTGCTCGCCAGAGACACCCGAGCCCGTGTGTCACTGCTGCCTGAGTCACACGCGAGGCCGGGAACAGCTTCTCTCCTTGGGCTGCCCAGGATTCACGTGTACAACGGTGTGAACATCCGACACCTCACAGGCTGCAGAACCACAGCCATGGCTCCAGCTGCCACAGCACCCTTTGGACTCAGTGCTCACCAGGAAAGGGCTTCCCAAGGCGGCCAAAATGCTGCTGTGACTGGTGTGCAATGCATCAGGCCGCCTGTGGTTGTATCAAAATAAACCTTGACCGACGTGACGCAACAGCCTTGGCAGAGATGTTGGTGTAAACGCTGGCCCCACAGGCCACAGAAACCTTCTCCAAATGCAGGAGGATCTCCTTGGGAGAGGTGTACCAGGAAACCCACAAAGCCCTATTTCTCCATCCTGCTATCCTGGTTTTCCCACTCCAATTAACTCTCAAATCAGGTTGGATTTATAGAGAACTTTCATATTCAGACTCTGGCATAGGACAGAGAGGTTCCTCTCTCTGGATCACTGGCATGTGGACAATGAGCTCCTTGTCTTCACTTCTGCCTCTTCGAAGCTCTGCTGGGGCTTCATGCACATTGGGTTTCCTTTTCTTATTAAAAAAAATTTAAAGATTACCTTAATTTTGCACACACTATTCATTGCAAGCAGCATTTTGGCTCCACCACTGCTCCCAATTCAGGCTTTGTTTTCTTTCTCTGGGGTAGGACTCTGTTTAATCCCGGCCCTCTCACTTTTTTTTCCAGTGGATGGGACCCAAAATCACAACATTTGGAATAATTTCTTTCCATTTTGCCCCTGCAGTTTCTACTCTATTCTGCAGCTGATGCTCAGCTCTGCTCCAGCTGTTTCGAGGTGAAAGAAGTGGCTAATGGGATCAGGGACCCGACCTTGGCACTCCAGGCATGTAAGCATTTAATTCTGCCACCCGATTTATAACCTACCAGACACTCCTGTGGTGATCCCACTTTGCAGCAGCATCACAGCCACCAACGCAGAGGTGAGAGATGCTGCTTTTTAAAAAGGCATCAGCTCTTCGGGGAAAAGCGGGAATTCAATTATAAAGAAAATTAATTTCTTTTTTTGTCATCATTATCCTCAATATGAAAGAAATCTCAGACAGAATGACTAATCTGGCTCCAGCCAACACAACCTCAGCTGCTGGCAGCAGGGAGGCAGCCTGGAAGGGGTGGAAGCAAAGCTGAATGGTCTCAGATTCCAAGCAGGGAAATGCTGCCAGAACAGGAGACCCCCCGAAAAGCTGTCCAGGAAAGTGGGGAGTGCTGAGTACCCCCAGAACACGGAGCAGAGTAAAAGCAGCTCCTTGTAGCTACAGCACTTCAGAAATACTTTCTCAGAGGGGTCCTGCAACACGGGTTGGTGGCAGATGGTGTGAACACCAGCTAAAAACTCCAAGAGGAACCAGGCTTGGAACAGGAAGGACAGATGGATGCACAGCAAGAATCCATGGGTGTTCACACACACACACACACGCTACAGCAGCCAGAGCTTCCCAAAACGCTGCTCCCTCCTTGACTTTAGGCTCTGGCTAAATAATGCTGCATTGTTTTGTATCAGGTTCTGCTCTTGCAGCCCTGCTGCAGCTCAGAAACAAAGGGGGCTTCATGCAGGACAAAAGGGGACTGTTCTACCTAATGAGGACCAGTTGAGAGGTATGGAGACAGCACCCTCTCCCCATGGCATGGTGGCTGTGAACAGCCCCTCTGGCTAATGAAGAGCAGTTGAGAGGTGCGAGCCGAGGGAACAGGGATGTCCCTGAGCAGGGAGGGGCCGGCCCCGAGAGACGCCAGCGCTGCCACTCGGCAGGGACAGCCCGGGAGAGGGGAACACGTTTAGGTTCATCTGTCACCGTGATGGCTCCTGACCCGCCAACCTCGCAGGCCCCGCTCTCTGACCTCCTGCTCTGACCTCTCCAAAGAGGCGCTGGTGCTCAGCCAGAAGTCCCCTATTGACTACCTGTCAGAGGGCACCTGCTTAAGGAACCCCATAGAAATTAAAGTCACAAAATGAGTCACAAGGGACTGTTTGAGCTGGGAAGCCAGCATTAGTCCCTGGCTGGTAAACCAATCTCCCTAATTATCTGTCAGAAGAATCTCTCTTTTTTCTATTTTCTTTTCTTTCGCTCTTCCCCCTGCTACCCCCTTCCGAATCCTCTCCTCCCTTTGACTTATTATCTTAATTTCACATTAACCAAAGGGATTAAAAGGACCTTGGGAGAGGAAGGGAGTGAAGGGGGGAGAGGCAGAGGCTGAAAAGAGACTTCAGATCTCCCTCGCGGGGCCCTCGCAGGAGCTCAGGCCACGGGAGCAGCAGTGCCAGGAGCCACCGAGCCTGGTCGTGTTTTCGTGTCCAGCCCCCATCACCACAACCCAATCTGGTCTAAAAGAAAACAAACCCTCAGTGGGGCAGTGTAAACCAAGCCCTGTCTGAGGGAGGATGTGTGGCTGTTCCTCATTTCCCCACCCTCCTCCCCTGCAGGGTAATGCTGTACAGCTGCACCGCAGTGTCTCTGCTGGGGTTTCTCCTCTTGGGCACATGGCAAAGGGCTGTGGTGGCACCTTGGGCATGGCCACGCTCCAGGAGCTGCCCCCTGCTCCTGGCAGGACTTTGTCACACCAGGGCACTGCACAGGAAGGGGCACTGTCCCCTCCATGGCTGGGGCTCAGCCCTGCAGCCGAGGTTGACTCCCAAGAGTTTGCTAAATGAAGATTTGTGATCCACAGCCCTGCTGATTTTGTGTTTCTTACATAACACTAAAGCACAGGAATGTTGTGATTCACCAGATCTGGATCCCTTTTCCATTTTTTTAAAGTTTATAGAATCATGGAATGGTTTGGATTAGGACAGACCTTGAAGCCCACCCAGTGCCACCCCTGCCATGGCAGGGACACCTCCCACTGTCCCAGGGTGCTCCCAGCTCCATCCAGCCCGGCCTTGGGCACTGCCAGGGATCCAGGGGCAGCCACAGCTGCTCTGGGCACCTGTGCCAGGGCCTGCCCATCCTCACAGGGAGCAATTCCTGCCCAATATCTGACCCAAATCAGTTGGTGTTACATCTGAAGTTCATCAAGCACCACATTACCAAGGTAGTGTTGAGACTAATGACAGCACTGCTGCTTTTTCAAATAAATACTTATTTTTTCTTTCCAGATGGGAAAATTAGGTTAATGGTACTCATTTCCCTCACCCTCCAAGAAAGCCAAATTCAAGTCTGCACATCACTTCAGGTTCAGACAATTCCAGTAAATCCATCTAGAATTTGAGTGGAGACCAGGGCTTTCCTACAAATAAACAGCAAGCTCATCAGATCCCAAACTCCTTCCCGGAGAGCAGGATTCATATCCCATAACTGCATCCTTCCACAGCCCATGGCACTCAGTATGAGACAGAACATCCTGTCATTTCCAGCATTAAAAAGCTATTAGTTCAGAAAGACAATTAATTATGTTCTGAAACATCTTAATTACAACAATAGTGAACAAATGAAACAAACTAACAAAAACCCCCACCCTGGGATGTAATTTGTTCCCAACTCCAGTGGTCCCTGTGAGAAGAGAGGCCAGGTGGGTCTGACTGTCCTTCCCCAGAGGATCACATCCAAGGCTTTACATCAAAGCCAGCTAGCAGGGAATTTTCACATGGGTCTAGGTTTCATCAGGAACATTTTAGCCCTGTACTCCCTCCTAACCCCTCAGAAAGCCAGGACTGCATTTCAGTTTTATTCACAAATCTGGCTGTAACCCATTACTCCTGTTAAAAGCTGAAGATTTAATGGTATCTAACTCCACAGTCAGTCCCATTGGATTCCACAGGATTACTTCTGCGGCCAAGTACGAGCATTAAGTGTGAATAAAGACATCAAACTCCAGCCCTAAGTGTTGATGATTCATCGGCAGAATTCCTAGAAGAGAGGGAATCAGCACAACAGCCTCATAGCTGTGAAGTGACCTAACTAATATGTTGTTACACAGATAGTAAAGCTGCATCCACTGGGAGAAACGGGAAAAATATATTGCCTAGAGGGGATGTCACTGAAAGTGAGAAGGTTTCTTGCCCTGTTTCTGTGTGAGAGAGTCAGGGGCTGTCAAATCCTCCCTCATTCCTTCACACTGTGAGCCCCAGTGCAGCTGAGGAGAGTCCTGCTGTCTCCCCTGTCCAAGTGGTGGGGAACTGAGGAGCTGGGAATGGCACCAGCTGCTCTTCTCAAACCTGCAAGCAGAGCTGGGTTAGGCAGCAGAAATGTCTGTCTCCCTGCCCCAAACCATCACCACCAAGAAAATAAAAGCCAACCCAAAGTGCAGATCCCGTGGCTGATGCTCCCTCATATCCAGATCAGGTATCTCTGGTCATACCACTCACCCCTTAATGAACCCTTGAGGGTTTGGCCTCTCTCTTACTGGGTGAAAATATTTTCTCATGGTCAAATGATAAGGAAGCTTGATGCAACAGGTGACAAAGGACAAAGAAAAAAATCCCAACAGAGGTGAAAAGACATTTTTCACATATTTTCTCCCTGTCATCTTCCAGGAAACTGATAAAACTGGTTTCAGATGTAATTTTCATTCAAAATGCAACCACGTATCTTTGGATTGGGTAAACCCAAGCCTTGAGCACAGGCAAAAGGGAAGGAGCATGCCCTGCTTAATAGCCCACAGCCCTGAGAAGAGATTGTAACCAAAGCCAGGAAAAAAGCAGGAGAATTCCCTTTACCTTCCCCACCAGCACTGACAAGGGAGATAAAGTGTCTCCAAGGAACTGTCTGTGCTTTCATTCATAGGTCTGTGGTTTTACTACAGGCACCTGCTGAGAAACAGGGTTGGCTGAGAAGCAAACAAATGCAGTGAATTCAGGAACACAGACAAGCAATTCAGCCTCAGAAATGGGAAAATCATCCCCTGGGGTTTGGTTTGGAAACACCAACGGACCTGGAAGCCAAAGAGTGAGCAACTAAAACTCATCTCATGTCAGTGTAAGGAATCTTCATCTATTCTTCACAGCTCAGTCTGCCTTTCTTCCCCATCAAGGACACAGGGGAGGGATCCTTCTTTACCCTTCCAGGGAAACTTCATGCATTTTAACAAATTTATTATTTAAATAAACCCCTTGAAATGGAGTGTTGGGATGAAGAAACGGGATACACTCAGCAGCCTCAAAGCTGAGGGAGCTGTGCTCCTCAAAGCCTTGAGAATATCTTTGTTTCAAACACTTCTGTGGGTTCAAACCTCAAAAAAATACTGCTGGCTGCAATCCAAGGTGAATTTCCTGAGGAGCAGGTCAGGGTTTTCACACCCTTGTCATAATCTCCAGTGTGACTGAACTCACTTCAGATTCCCATTTGAAGAAAACCCAGCCAAGATTTTGAAGTTCTCCATAAAGCAGAAAGTCCCAGAGATTTTCATTAGGAAGAAAACCACATATTTTTCGTTCTGGTAAAACCAAAGCCCTGCCATGATGAGAACAACTCAGTCACAGTTTGGTGCTGAACACCGAAGACCATAAAATCCCTGCCCCAAGCTCTCTCTCTAAGTCACAGTTGTGGGAAGCCCTACCCTACACCCCTACTCCACAGTCTCTGAATTCCTTTTGGAAGAGACATCATCCATTCCCTCTAAAGGTGGGATCACCAACCCCCTTGCTCACTGTAACACCAAAGAACTCAGAGCAGCAGAGGAACCAGGATGAAGTGAAATGACAAGGCCCCAGTCCCTTGAAACAAGAGCCTTTTGATGTTATGCAAACAAAACTTTGAAAGCAAAAGGAAGTCATGCCAATGTCAGCTGCTGGGAAATTTAGTTGAAGCTGACACTCTTGGAAAATGTTTTGATTTTAGCCAAAATCTGGTTTTCTTTTTCAGTGCAACCTGTTACACAGAGCAGAGGGAGAAGAAAGGTTGGACCACTTTTACTGGGAATATGCTCAACAAATCCATAATTTTGTGCTGAATTTGGCCACAGAAACATTAATACACCTTGGAGGGTCACTCCAAAACAGTACAGGGTGCAAGGCTGGTTTCTATCCGAGGAGTCTGGAGTGGGTCAGGGACACCTTATGTCTCCTTATGCCAGCCTGCATGGAAATCAGTAGGAATTGCTGTAATTCCAATACTCAGCTTGAGAAAACAATTTAAATACACATGTTGATGCTGACAGTCACACACCTTAAAACTCATTAAGAAGGGCAAGGCTGCACATTTTTAAAACCAAGCATCTGTGTACTTTCTCTGCCTTCAGTATTTTGGAAACGAGACAAGAAAAGACACAAAGGAGGAACCAGCAGCAGTATCTCTTCCCCGAATGCACAGCAGGGAGAAACAAATCCCCCAAGTCCAAGTGAAGAGTTTGAAATGACACTAAGGTGGGCAATTGCACCAGCTCAGATTTCTCCTGAAGTGTCCACTCAGCCAAAGTGTCTGTGTTTGGGTCTCAAGTTCAGCACAGATGAAAAGTCAGGAGTAGCCAAGTGTCAAGGTTTGCACATCACAAGGAAAACAAGTGGAGCTCATGCCAAGGGAGAGCAAAGCAGCTGAATTAATGCTGCCTCAGCCAACTTACAATGCAAAGCTTCCAGGCTATGCAGGTTGGGTTTCCTGGCCTCAGTGTTCCATTTAAACTGTTTTTGCACATGTAAGAGGCCAGAGCCGTCCTCTGTGCTCTGAGGACATGTGTTCCATTTGGCTTTTGGCTGCACAGCCCGAGCTGTTGGTTCCAGTTGCAGAAAGATGTGATGGGAAATCCCTGACAGGGGGCACCATGGAGGAGGAATTCACTGGAGAACTGAATTGCTGAGGGGCTCTGAGGCTTAAAGATGACCTTTATCTTCTGCCTAGAACTATGGGACTCAGTGTTCAGTGCCTCCAGAGTCCTGAGTTTTTTGGAAAGTCTTGTGCAGAAAGGCAGGTTTCCTTTCCTAGCCCTGCACTTGCATGTGTTGTGCCTCTGTCTCTTGACTCAGGCTAAGCCTTGTGACCAAAGGGACACCCAAGTCACCAACTGCCCTGAGAGCTCCCCAAGCTCTGTTCAGAGGCCTACAAAAGCAGCTCTGTCTGCAGGTGGTACCTGAAATATGGAATTCACACTGCCCTCCCTCCTCCTGGGACTTCCCCGTCCACTGCAGACACGCAGCTGGCTCCATGCAGGGGAGCTGTGGCTCAGTTCAGAAGCAAAGCCCCAGAGTATTGTTACAGGCCTCTTCTGCCAGCCAGAGATACAAAAACCACACTAAGGCAAGGAGAAAAGCAGTCCAGAACCCCAAGTTGCTCAAGAAAAAGGGAACAGTAAGATTCCTGATTAAGCATCTGAAGGAGGGAACAGCAAGACTCCTGGTTAAGCATCTGAAGGATGCCTCTGAGCTGCCCAAATCCTCGGGTCCAAATTCCCACTCACATCCCTTGGATGTTCCTCTGCAGGTCTCCAATGGGTCTGTTATTTTATTTTTTTTTTTTGCCCAGAGTCCTCAGACATCTCCCCAGTGGAATGAATGATTCATGTTCAAACCCTGAAGCGAGTTGAAAGCTGACTTGCAATGAAATGGATCCTCTTTCCCTCCTGGCTCAGGCTCCCGTGCTGCTGCGGAGCAGCTGCCGCGCTCCATCTCCGGAGCCATCCTCGCCGTGTCCACGGCTGGCACGGCGCTTTCACCTCAGGCATGTGCTAAAATTCCACCCAAGACCTCTTGAATCAAGGCCAGACAGGTTCCCTCGGCCATTCCCAACATGTGCACAGTGGCCAAGTGCTGAAAAGGTAAACGGTTAAATGGAATTTGGAGAGCTTTTTTATTTTTTGCTTTTATTTTTTCTGCAGTCAGTGCCAAATGATTGCCTAGCTCCTTAGCAAAAGAATAACAAAAACCCCGCAACAGGACGTGTTCCAAATCAGCCACACAGCACAGCAAATAAATTCAAACACACGGGATTCCTCCCCCCAACACTATAAATAATAAAAACAATATACCTCAGCTACAGAGACTGAACCAGGGCAGAAACAAACACGCCTTGAGCTATACATTGATGTGTACATCTGAGTATCCATCATCCCTCTGCTTCCTTCTCTGTCTACTTTGGCATCTGGCATTAACCAGGTTCTGAGAGATGACCTTCAATTTGCTCACTCTAAAGCGAGCCTGGCGTGCCAGAGACTTAACAGATGATATACTTTGGCTCCAAGGAGTCAGCGCTGCAGAGGCTGCGAGCGCCCCGCTCCAGATCCGGGATGGAGCAGGACTAAGCGCAGGCACGTAATCCTTCCATCGCGCCCCCTCGATCTTTGGGGCTCCTGTGGTTATTTACTACCTGCTCTGGCTGCTGGGAAATCTGGGGAGGACTCAGAGCCTCCTGCGAGGACCCTCTGGAGTTGTGGAATGCCCCAGGCTATCTCCTGGATTATGGAGTTTCCATTGTGATTTCTGGGGGAGATGGTGGGGGAGATTAACAGGAAAAACATTGTCCCAAACGCCAGGCGCCTCATGACTCACTGCTTGGCCCTGCCAGCTCCTGCAGCCCCCTCCAAGACAGCAGCCCAGAGGCTCAGCTGCTCTTTGCCGTGGAGTTTGGGATCTTGGGATGTTCTGCATGGAGCCACAGGCTGTTGGGAAGGCTGGGATTTAGACAGCCTCCTCCAGCACCCACCTGAGCCAGGCATGGCTTATCCCAAAACCCTTCTTTCCTTCCAGCCTCACTTGTAATTCCTCTCTGCCCCAAGCCTGCCTGGGAAAATTAATTCCCCTCACAAGGTAGGAGGGGAACTCTTCCATCTGTACACAGAGATGGAGAGAAAGAACATGACGTCCACCCTGAAGCCCAAACTCTGGGAGTCATCTGCTCTGGCTGGGGATCAAAGGCTCTGTTCCATTTTTAACCACTGCCCTGCCCCACCTTACTACTGCAGTGCATCCAAGCATGTTTTCCCATCATTTCATTGTGTGCCAGAGGATAAACAAAAGCCACCCCCTCGGTCTGAGGAAAGGATGCATTGCTGAGAACTGCCAACCCTCCTCACAGATAAGTGCCTTTCCCACTGCAGGCAGCCACAGCTACTGTAAACCTTGACCAGTCTGTTTTCCTGAGCTTACATGACAGAGTGGCAGGGCAAAGGAGATGGATGGCTTTATTTTTGTCAAGAGCAAATCTACAGATGTTGGTTTCAACCAAATGAAAAAAAAAGCTCTGAGGGTGATTGAGAGGCAGTGGGAGGGGGAGAAAGAACAGCCCAGAGATACATCAGGACAAGTAATATATACAAAGTGCTTAAAAATAACGCCACTGGGAGCTGACATCATCAGTTTACCCATGGCCTGCTTCTGCCTGGCTCGGAGTGAGTGTGGAAAGGCCAGAGGGGCACAGGACACTCATCCCACCCACTGCCACCTGGGTGCAGAGATTCCTGCAGGGAACAGTTCACACCAGGCTGTTCCCAAAGCCAGGGGATCCTCAGACACGGGACGGAACTCCCCAAAGCGTGTGGGTAACTCAGGGATGCTCACGCTGCAGCAGTGGCTGGTTCCTCCAGGGATTGCTGCTGGTGTCAAGGGAGTCTCACCACAACCACCCCCAGGGCTGGTAACTGGTTATTAACCAGAGGATTAACCACATCTGCACTGGTTCTTCAACCCATCACCACGACTTGGAACAGAAGCAACAAAATCTACACCTAAACAGCTTTGTTAGGCATCTCCTTGTTGCAAACTATGCCCTAACTATGAAGTCCCCAGAGCACAAAATGGCAAAGGATACATCCCTGAAGCAACAGCCTTTCCCAAGGCTTCCTCTGAGGGGCTGCTTTTAGATCCACAATGGAAGGAGCAAGGGCAGATATCTTGAGGGAGAAGCAGAGAGTGCACCAATGGTCTAAATCCATTACTGGACCTGGCACAGGGTCAGCACCCACAAACTCCTGAATTTTTTATCTTGGAAGAGCTGCTCCTTCATTTGGTTTCTCCCTACCTCAGTTTTCCCAGCTGGAAATGGAGATGATGGTGCAGCCCTGTGCTAGAGTCACATCCCAGATGCATTAATAAACAAATGCTTGGTAAAATGTGCTCTGTGTTCCACTTAGAACCACTTTGGAGAGGAGCAAAAAAGCAGTGACATTATTTTAAACACAAAGCCCTGTGCCATAATGGCTTCCCCCTGTTGGCAAAACATAAATTTCCTGCACATCACAGCTTTGCTGAGGGGTGAGCATTTGAGGAGTAAGTCCTTGCAACAAAGCAGTATTCCTGGTGGACCAGAGTACAGATGGAAGATGCCTGCATAAACCCATTGTTTCCCCACCTGGAATTTCTCACATGCTGCACATGCCAGGACAGTACCTGGTAGAGCTTCCAGCTAAAAGCAAATGGGATATTTCACTCAGACTCTTCCAGCCATGGGCAGAGGCTGCCAACAGGGCTGGCAAGCAGCCAGGCTCTCTGGGGTGTTTGTGTGTGTCAGCCACAGATACCTGACTGCCAGGAAATGCACTGAGACCATCAACTCATTGCACATAAGCCATCAGAAGGTAACAACTTTCAGTCACTGGTATTGACTTGAGCTGCAGTTGAAAAGGCACTGGTGAGATGAAAGGCTCTGTATCCCATTACTAATCCCCTGAGCTATCCAGTCTCCCAAATTTTGTGGAAGTTTTAAGTTTCACCATGAAATGTTCATAAAATGAAATGCACATTTGTTGCCAGGTTTACTTATTCCTAGCCGAGCATTTCCTCAAGCTCCCTCCCTGGAACTCCAGAATCCCAGGGACACCGGCCTACCTGCCTGCCCACAATGACACCTTTAGCTCTCTACAGATCAGCCAACAATTCTCAGAGGGCTGCCAAGAAGTGAAAGCCTTTCTACAAACCCTCAGGGCCACAGATGGGTCTGGGTCCAACCCTGCAGCAGCCCAGGATCAAACTCCTGCTGCTGGGTAAGGCCAGCCCCCTCTTCTCCAGCACCCACCCCATGGCTGTGGCCTCGTGGGCACAGACAGTGAATTGCCACGGCGTGTGTCACTCGTCAGGGGATGTCCCTCACATCGTGAAGGCCTGTGTCATACAGCTGAAGGCTGGGAACAATGTGGGAACACAGGCAGGAACATTCCTGCCCCAGCGTCCCACTGGAAGGCCTTTTTTGGTTTGCTTCTTTTCCCAGATCTCTCCCCCTCCCAAAGAGGAAGGCAAACACAATGCCTGTTACCAACAGGGAAATCTCTTTCACATTTTCTGCAGCTCCAGACCAGGGGGCAAAGCCTGTCTGACACTGCTGGCATGGCGTGGAGCATCCTCACACTCCTGCAAAGGCAGCTGCTAAATAAGAAACAGTCCCACGAAATATGGACACTGCAGGAACCAAACTGGGGTTGGGATATTGCTGCTCAAGAGAACAACCTCTTCCCAGGGAGATAATGAGGAGCAAAACAGCCACAGGAAAAGCAACGGTCACAACAGAACATTAACATCTTTACTTCCATTGGGAGGCTTTTTTGGAAGCACAGCATCCTCCCTCGAGGAAGGGTGAGAAATTTTCTGATAGTTGTTCAGCAAAGTGCTGTGGTCATTCGCAGGAATTCTGCACATGCCCCGGGAATGCGTCACTGCCCACATCCACACCCCCGGCTCGCTGCTTCTCCCTGCGGACTCACAGCCAAGGGAAAAGTACAGGAGAGAGCTCCAGTACAGGAACCCTGGCCCACCCTCTCCAGAGAAGGCCCTGAACAACGCCCCTGAACCCAATAAAATGCTTTCTCTTTGCCCACACCCCTCTGTTGAAAGCCACCCTGTGGTCATGATGTTCCTCTAAACACCCCTTTCACGGTTAAAGAGGCTACACCTCCAAATTACAGCTTTTTGGGCTGCCTGCAAAGAAGTGGGCAGAGCTGATGACAACACTGAATTGAAGCTGCCAAAAGCCAAGTGTTGGCAGGCTGGCTGCTGGACAAGTCACTCAAAGGGCCACACTCATCCTCCGTGTAAACTCTCCCTGCTGAGTTGGAGCTCACCACCTCCTGCCCACCTTCCTGCTGCTCTGACTACAATCCCTTGCTCCCTTCAGGATAAGATTTGGCACTGATGAAGGTCTAGAATAGATCAAAACTGCAACAAAAAATTTTTCTTTGCTGCTGGACTCATTTTTCCCAGCATCAGCTGATTCAGGTTGCCCAGAGAGGTGGCAGATGCCCCATCCCTGGAAGCATTCAAAGTTGGATGGGGCTCTGAACAACCCGATTTAGTGGAAGGTGTCCTGCTCATGGCAGGGGGATTGGAACAAGAAGATCTTTGGAGATCCATCCCAACTCAAACCATTCTGTCTATAATTTACTTGGCTCACTCTGTGGCAGCAAGAACAGCATGAGGGGAGCAGTGGGAATTCAGGAGCAAGTCGAGGGCAGCTGCCTAAGGACACCCTGGGCTGGATGTTATGGGAAACCCAATCCTTGAGGTGCCCCTCACAACCAGTTGAAAGCAATCTAAAATATGTGCTGCCATCCCTGATTCTGCCTCTCTTTCCCCCCCCCCGCCCCTTCTTCTGCTGGAGCATCCAACAGAGCAAACATCTGTCTGACCCCACCACAGACAAAGTGATGGTTTCTCCTCAAAATCACCAGATTTGGGGTTGGTATAACATCCCAATACCATAACACTTTAGGCAGGTATTTAACATGAGTTTTAGAGCCAACAGCAGCCGATGGAGTTCTTTGCCTTGATGTCAAAGATATTTAGAGCAGTGTCAGCCTACAGAATCCCATGTCCAATCCCACTGAAGAGCTCAGTGTGTTGAGGGATGGGTACACACGTCTGCACAGGGCCGGGGCCAGAGCCAAAACTCTCAGAGCAATGATATCAGCATCTGGCCCGGGGAGCAGTTTCACTCCTCCAGTGGTTGGAGCATTTCTCCCCCTCTCCAGTAGACTTGTGGCTCCTTGTGGAAAAGCCGTGGTTCCACAAACATTTCTCTCGGTGGTAAGCCCAGCTTATCCCATCACACTCCCCCTCCTTCCTCAATCACCAGCCACTCACTCCCAAATCCGGTTCACCCCTCAATTATGCCAATCCAACTATTTATGGAGCCACACGGTGAATCAGCCAAGGGAGCTGATCCTGCAAAAAAGAAAATAACCCTGCAGAAAAGGAGAAAGAAAGAGAAAGAAAAAGCATTCAGTCAGAAAGGGGCCTTCACAAGAACTGCAAAAATCCATGGGGCAAGCTGGATTTTGAAAGGGTAACTGAGTATTGCAACTACTGCCCTGACATCTGTTTACTGTTATCCCAGCACAAGTGAGGTTCCGGATACCGGCACTACAGGGGCTGAGGCATAATAACGCGTGGCACTTGGCTTTTCTGCTCCTATTAGGGCTGATTACAACTGTCTGAGTTTCAGTGTTGTTGATCATGGCTGGCGCAGGGAAAGGGGGGGTTTCTGACTCTCATAAGAAGAAAAGACTCGGGGAAAAGGTTTCACAAGGAGCTTTCAAATGTCTCATTTTAAGTACCTCGCAGTTATGTTTTCCCACCCTGATTATCCAGTGGGTTTATCTCTAGGGAAAAATGCTGGGTTCATAAAACCCTGATCCCCCCTGCTTTAATCTGTACAGGTAAAGGGAGATGTTTGGCTGGAGCTGTGGGGGAAACAAGAGGAGCAGAATGGAGCAAATCACCAGAACAGAGCCTTTAAAACACTGCATTTTTTCTTTGCATGAAAACATTTCATTTAAACATATACCACTGCCCCCACTCCTCTCCATTTCCAAGCACACAGACCTTATTCTTTTATGATAAAAATAATGGATTTATGGAGTCATAAGGCTGACAAAAGACATGAATTCAAGTTTTAGAGCCTACTAAACTTCTACTACCAAACATAAGGTTCTGCTCAGGTACTAGTCCACCACCACTGTTCCACCCCACTCAGTGAGATCACAAGCAGCTCTCTTAACAGTGGGCAAACCTCCCTACTGCTTGGAATTGGCAGCAGGAATCTGGTTGCGGAGAGACAACAGGGAAAGGCGGAAGGAGGGAATTTCTATGTTGTGGGACACTTTCAATTTACTCAGTTTGATCTCCAAGTTTTCGTGGTCGTGCTGAACTAGATCATGTTTGAGTTTCACAAATGACTAGAAAGGGAAGGCTTGTTTGTTCTTCATTTTACCACGGAAATCTATGGCTACAATGCAAACATCATGCAGCCAGAGCAAAGGAACAAGCTGAAAAACATCACCACATATTATCCCCCACAACAAACACTGGTTAGCAGGAAGCCACAACAACGGCAGGCAGAGCGCAGTGGGGGTCTCCACAGCTACATGATAACCCAGAATCAGAACATAAAAACACAGTGGCCACAACAAACAAGCAGCCAAAGGCACAACAAGCACAAGAACAAACCCACCACCACACATCACAGGCAGAAATGATGGTGCTGTCTGTCTCTCCATTGCTGAGAGACGCATCAAGCCACTGCCTGCCACATCCGCAGCACATCCCAGTATAAAACATTCCCAGCAACTCATCTCAGATGATCAGCCAAGAAATCACCCCGTCTAGGAGAGAATTAGAGTGAAACTTTGGGACATTTACTACCGTTATCCCATAAAAAGGAAAGAGCACATAGCCTATGATAACAAAACACTTGACATGATTGGTCATGTTCCCTGGCTAGCCTGGGAAATTAGGGACACATCAGCCAGTAAAGGAAGAGATGCTTCTTGTTTTCAGCCTTTGGATTTGGAGGAGAGATGGGTGACACAGTTGGGGGAAACTCCTGAAGAAAGGGAAAAACCTGCCAGGTAAGTATAATGATCAGCAAAAGGATTCTAAATTATCATCAGCTGGGACTGATGAGACAGTTCACATGTACTAATGAATACCTGGGGAGAAGCTGGGAATGAATAGAATGAACTGTGCAAGGAGCAGGGACTGAGTCACAGCAGTTGCTCTGCCTGCTGGATGTTTTACATGCTTGCAGTGGTAATAAAACTTCAGAGAAATACAAAGGGAAACAGGAAAACTTTGTGCACTGTTAAAAATATCATTTGAAGATTAACCAAAATGGAAGAATGGAAACAGTAGAGTTTTTTTACCAAATCTCAACAGTAGCAGAACAGAATCCATGAGAGGTTCAACCAAGGCATTCAAAGCTCACAAGAAACATTTCCCCCTGCCCCTAGAGAGAACAATTAAATTAGAATTCATTAAATTAGGAATTAAAATTTATCAATGCAGTTTTACTGTATTTCACAGCTTGAATGCATGTGACCAACCATGCAAAGCCTTCCTAGATGTGCTCCCCAGCCCGGCCCTGTCCTGCAGGATGGAGGTGCCATGCCCCAGTGCCCTGTGCTCAGTCACAGCATCAGGACTTCCCAAACTCAAAGCCTCCCTTTGCCACCAATGGAAATGGAAAAGGGACTGAAGTGGCTATTGAATGAGAAGAGCAATATGTACCTGAGCTGTCAAAATTAATTTATTGTTTCAGCTGGGACTTCGGCTTTTATCAAAGCCATGACCATGCATGGCCAGTCAGTCTCTGGCCCCACATAAAATAAATGACAAGATCTTTTCTGTGGTCTTTGATAAAGCAGGCAAGAGGTCAGAATGGTCCAGTAACCTGTATAAACCATTTCTCCAAAGTTCAGTCAAAGGAAAGTCCCTGACATTAGAAACCAAGGGGTTCACCCTGTGCCAAGCCCAGAGAGCTTGGGCAGCAAAGTGGAATCTGGCTGAATTGTTCCTTCCTCCCTTTGGGCCTGGAGGGTGGACACCACCCCAAGGGTGGCAGTGGTGGATGGTCTCCCCTTCATACTCGATATCCTTATTCTCTTTATTCTATTTTCTATCTACTGCAAAGTTCCCTCCTTTCCTTTTGGTTCCAGGCAGATCCCTTGCCTGGAAGAAGGGATGTGACTCATGTTGGCATCAAGAGATTCCAAGAAGAGGATTTCTTTAAAATGCTCAGCATTTCATCAAGTTCCCTGACCCCAGGGTACCAACCTAATCCTGGCAGCTGAGTCTCCAGCTCCATCACATTGACCAGGCAAATCCCCCTCCACCACCACTGGGACTCCTCCACTGGAGATCACCAAGTGCAGCCTCAGCAGCTCAATCCAGGGAAGTGGTCCCAGCCCCAAGGCTGCCAGAGCTCAGGAAGAATCTGAACAACTCTCAGCCACAGGGTGGGATTGCTGGTGAGTCCTGTCGGGGTTGGACTTGATGATGCTTGTGGGTCCCTTCCAGCTCAGGATATTGTGTGAATCTGGTCTGCCTACAGCAGAGGCTCATTCACAACTGGAAGTGCTCTGCATGTTGGACCTTGCAGGGAAAGCACTTGACCCCATTCAGTGCATATTCCCAGCTCCCCTGCTCCACAGACAGCATTTAACTCCCCAAAGGTCCCACGTAGCTCAAAGCAGGGGAGTGACAGCCCTAAAATGCAACCGAGAGATTTTTCCAGCAGCCTCGCTGCTACAGCTGAACATTTGTTAAACATTTCCTCCACCCTCTGCTTTTGCAGGGGTTCCCAGCTCTCGGTGCCAGCCCAGGCTCCTGAGCACGTGCTGGAGCAGTTGGAGGGGGGTGAGATCCCATGAGGCCAGGCCAGCTCGGGAGGTTTGTGTCCAGCTGCCAGATGGGCAGCGGGGTCTGCTGCCAGCAGAAGCCGCTCCTCGCACCGGCTCTTGGCTCCCCTGCTATCAGGAACACTTAATCTCATTTTCCTCTCCTCTAGACTGCCAGGATTTTAGGGTAAGGCAAACTGTCCTGGACTAAAGCATAATCTAGGCTTATAAACGAGGTGTGGCATGAAGGGAGTGATGTCTGGCCAGCCTTTTGGTACTGCTTTATATGGCCATAACAAAGCTTGGCCAAGGAGGACATGGGATGCTGAAGTCCAGAACGAGAGACAAAAGGTCAAATTCTTTCCCTTATGAATGAGATTTCCAGGTGGTAGAAGAGGCTAAACTATTTAATTAGATTTGTGTAAGTTTTGTAGCAGAAGTCATTCGTGTAAGGAAAGCCAAGGTAGCTGGGTCAGGAATTAGACCCATCTCCACACCTCCTCATAATCTGCTTGGGCCACATTTCCCAAAAGCTTGGGAAGAGGTCCCAGTGAACTGGGGACAAGCCCTCAAGCCAGCCAAACCAGAGGTCTAAGGCCAAGTTTCAGTTTAAGGCCAAAGCTCATCCCACCCGCTCCAAACCCTGGCAGAAATCAAGGACTCCGAGCCTTTAGAAACAAACCCATGCCAGCCTGCCATGGACAACCACCGAGGGCTGTTCCTGCCCTGGAAGATGCCAACAGCACGGACTGGCAGTTTTCTTTCTGCAGTCAGAGTGACAAGGCCAGGACTGATCAGCCCAGAGGATCTGGGACAGACACCTGCAGGAGGCTGCAGCCCACGGACCCTGAGCTCATCCAGCTCACCTGGAGAACAGAGGGAGCCCAGAGTGATCTGCTGGATGCAGAGAGTGCCACAGCACAGATGTTCCTGTGGGCCCAGACAGCTCGGCCCAAGCTGGCCCATAAGCAACTTGTGCATTTTCAAGATAAAATACCAACATTCCAATTTAGCAGCTTTAGAGCCCATTCCACCACCTAAATGGGCTCCAAGAGAGCTGGAGAGGGGCTTTGGACAAGGGCCTGCAGCAACAAGTCAAGAGGAAATGGTGTTAAACTGAAAGAGGGGAAATTTTGACGGAAGATTGGGCAGGAATTGTTCCCTGGGAGGGTGGGCAGGCACAGGGTGCCCAGAGCAGCTGTGGCTGCCCCTGGATCCCTGGCAGTGTCCAAGGCCAGGCTGGACACTGGGGCTGGAGCAGCCTGGAATGGTGGAAGGTGTCCCTGCCATGGCAGGGGTGGCACTGGAAGTCCCTTTCCAACCCAGACCAGTCTGGGATTTAACAGCAGTTTGCCTGGTAAGACTTTGGCCCGGCACAGCAATTTACAGAACTTGGCAAGATCTGGCCCAATTTCTCTTTGGGATCGATTAACTTGACACAAATGACAAGATCATGATCTGTACAGCTGTACACCACGTGACTTCCCACATTTGACCTTTTTGGGTTTTTTTAGATTAAATAACAATGCAGAATATGAATAAGGGAAAAACCTCTCCTCCAGTGTCTGCATCATCTGCATCAGAGCTTTTAGAATGTGCTATTTTTAGATGTCCTCCTGCCACTTGCAGCTTTATAAAATAAATGACTGCTCTGGGCATCTTGGAGTAAAACAAATTAATTTTGTGAAGAAAGAAAAAAAAAAAAGTGATTTCCAGTGACTTAGTAACAGCATTTGACAGTCAAATAACTCAGGGCTTGGAGTCCCCAAGTGCCCATTGACACAGAAGTCAGAGCTGGCTTCCAGTGCATGAGAACTCTGAAAGGCACAGAATAACACCATAAAAACATGTTTTTTCAAACTAAATAAATGACATCCTGTAATGCAAAAAACAGTTTGCAAACTCACACACATCTGCCCCATTACTCCCCTCGCTCTCACACTCACTCTGCCTTCCAGAAAATCTATTTATTTCTCCCACTGCTCTCAGGATGTTTTGTTTCTTGTTTATCTATAAGCATATCCACTAATAGCTTTGGGAGATCGTGTGATTAGACCTATGTGGATTTTTCTTTTCCTGCACTGTTTTTTATGGAAAACCAGAAATCTTTCAGGATGACAATATATCACAAATGCATGTTGATATTGCTGACCTAGGGGGTTGTTATTCCTATTTTCTGCTAAATCCCAACCCATCAAATTGGCAAATTTCAACACCCCCAGAAATAAAACTTCTATTTGAAAAGATTCCTTCTTTGTATTTTTCTTTCCCTTGAATACCATTAAACAGCATTAAAAGTTATCAATATCTCCACAGTACCAGGCACACAAGAAAATTTAGTCCTCTTTGGTGTTTTTAATGTTCATTCCATATTAATCATTGCTCAAAAGTTTTTTTAATTGCCAACATATTGAATTATTTAATACAGATTTATAATTTTTTGATTGCTGCTGCTCAACACCAGGTACAAACCAGAAGCTGAAGGCAGTGCCACAGACTCTTTCTCAAAGAATGGGTAGAAAAATGAACACCAACTAAGAACATGAAGCAGCACCTTGCTCTTTAAAAATGAGTTGCACTGACACAAGCAACACAAACCTGACAGAAATAAAGCAGACAGATAGTTCCAGCAGCAAGGGGGAAATTCAGCACTGAGATCTGATGCAGAGATTCAGATGAAAATGCAGCAGGCAAAGCTCAGCACCTGGGACCAGTTCTGCAGTGGGCACCAGGATGGAGCTGAGCTGGCAGCACCCTCTCAGCACACACAGGGCAATTGTTTGTTCCAAAAACGTGGACAGCAGAATAAGGAAGATCACTGTCCACCTCTGCTGGGCACTGGTGAGACCATATCTGGACTGGAGATATGGGTCCAGACATCAACCCTCCTGCAATTTTATGATCCTTTGCTTTGGCCAAAGCTGCCCATCACAGAGATACAGCCCTGACACAGAGCTCAGCAAACACAGCCAGGGCCACAACAGAGGGACTGAGGCCAGCCTCCAAATGCGGATAAAGGGGAGGGAAAAACAAAAAAGAAGCCCAAGAATGTACCATTGAAAGCACTGTTTTAATTAACAGGGTGAGCAGCCACTGCACGACACGCACGGAGCACATGGGCTCCGCACGCAGCCGGAGCCGTGGCACTGGAGGGGAGAGTCAGGTCCTGGCAGCCTCTGCACGGCTCAGGGGGTTCCCAGCAGGGCTCAGGGGCTGCCAGCACGGCAGGGCACCTGTGCTGAGCTGGGGACAGTGGCACAGCTGGTGGCTGCAGGGCTCCAACCGTGACCCCTCATCTGCATGAGCCTTCCCTGCTCCCTGGGCTTCTCCACCCACACGTGTTCCTGCAATTGTGACTCTGCCAACCTGGAGAAGTGCCTGCCTTTGACTTGATTATATCACTGTATTTTTATTCTACCACTATTGCATTGCTATATTTCTATTATATCACTGTATTTCTACAGGGATCACGGATTTTTGAAGCCAGAGGTTCTGAGGACAACATCTATAATCCATTTTACTTCTCCCATATTTGTGGAATAATCCCCAAATCAACACAAATCTTCCAAATTTAAAATACTGATAGATCAGTGAGTTTGGAGATCTTCCATTGGATGTGTTGCTGGGTGGAAAAAAAAAGAAGAAAAAAACTCCAGGCGCAATAGAGACATATCATGAATTATTATTTTTTAACTTGGAGATTGGGAAACTCCAAGCCCATCTCCAGCTGGCAGGGAAAGAGTGCAACACATGTGCATTTTATCAGAGAGGTGTCTATTTTGCTTTGGCTTTCCAAACGTCATCTAAACAACACACCCCCAGACTGAAACCCTCCAGTTCTGCACCCTTTGATGCAACTGTCCCTCCTGGCCTCAGAAGTGTGCAGGTTGCTGGCTCTGATCTGCCAGTGGTACTCCTGCATCCATGGATCCATATATTCATATCTATATACAGATGTTATCTCGCTGTCACATCCACCAAGTGTCTAAATACACCCACTATTCTTTCTCCTCTTTTTCACTGGGAACGAGATAACAGGTAGGCAGACAGAGGAACACGTGTAGAACATTAGCTCTGGGTCCCTGCAAGCTTATCTTATCAGTTTAGTCTAAATCTCAGAGCCTTTTGCTCTGGATTGCAAGCGAGCCCAAGCTTTAATTTGGAAAATGTGGCACTGGGAAGAGAACCTTGACATGTGGCTGAGAGCTCAGGAGCAGGGCTATCAGCTCCCTGCTGAAACCACAGCCCAAAGGGACAGCAAAGCTGCCTGTCCCCCAAAATCCAGCAGAGAAATCCAAGGGTTGAAAGGGGAAGAAACGGCTTGGGATAAAATGGGAAGTTTTAGATCTCACAGGAGGAATGCTGCCGAAAATGAGAACCATTTGAAAGCTCTGGGGGTTATGAAGTGGAATTCCCACTCATACAGTACACAAGAGTTATTAAGTGTGTATATGAGACTCCTGTTTTACTTCATGTACATGATTATTTTATACAGGGAAGTTTGGAAAGAATTATAGACTGAGCATGAGGCCAAGCCAAGAAGCAAGATGAGCAGCAGCAGCAGCTAAAGGAGAAAGGTTGAGCTGGCAGTGGGGAAGCAGCCGGCCAGACAAGGGTTATTTATAGTGCCTGGAGCATGGGAATGTTAATTGAAATCAATCAGTGGCCATGAGGACACTAAGTTGGAGTGTCAAGCTAGAGCAATTATAAAACCCATCTCAGGGGGCTTGCATGTTCTGACTTTTTTTTTTTTTTTTTCCCCCCCCATGGGATGGAGATTAAACAGCCATTCACTTTGGAGTGAGGAAGACACAAGACGGTTGCACTGCACATCTGAGCCAAAAATCAAGTCAAACCCTACTACTGTTTAAAAAAATCACCCACCAGCAGTGCAAACTGCACTTTGCCTTGTCAGGTATTTCTAACAAGAAAATGGGGGCTGGAGGTCTCTGATAATGTTGTAGCATAAAGGAAAATGGTACATTTACCAAAAAAAAGGGGGGGAAAGCTGCTTTAAATTGTATTTAAGTTCCTTCCCCTCCCATTTGGCAATGCTGACATTTGGCAGCTCTGACATCTGACCTAGGGCAGACAAAGGACAGCCAAGCATTTAAGGCATCTGGTCTGCTGCTGTTGTAACTAAATTGTGTCATAATTAACTAAAAATTGTATTAAAATACAGAGTGGGGACATTGCAGTGCCGGGCACTGGGCAAAGGAGAACAACATTTGCCCATTAGGGCAAAGGACCTTAAACTTAAAAGTATCAAGGACAGTTTGCACATTGGCTTCCCACTGCTGAGGGCAGGGTTAGATGGGATATTGAGGACAAATTCCTCCCTGTGAGGGTGGGGAGGGGCTGGGATGGATTTCCCAGAGAAGCTGTGGCTGCCCCTGGATCCCTGGAAGTGTCCAAGGCCAGGTTGGATGGGGCTTTGAGCAACCTTGGGGAAGTGAAAGGTGTCTCTGCCATGTCAGGGGGAGGGATGAGATGAGTTTAAAGGTCCCTTCCAACCAAAACCATTCCACAACAAAGTGGCTGAACTGGGATGGGGGTACCAGATGCCAGGCAAAGGAGAAAAGAGGACAATTTAATGCAGCTTGAAGAATCTGCACCATGATCTTTGCTAAGCCTGGTGTCAAGCACAGCTTTGGCAGCCAAAGATGAGACAGCAGTGCAAGTGAAAAAGGAATCGATCCACATTTTAATTGCACTGTTTGAATTGTTGACAGAACACTTCCCGTGTCTTCGCCTCCGGCGCTGTTGGCTCCCCGATAAGGCCCATGTGTGCTTTCTGTCCTTTTATGTAGCAGGGAGATAAGCCCAGACTGACGAGGTTACAAATATTGGGAAATCCACAAACTGTATTTGAAGCGCTGCTGGGAGGGGAGGATGGAGGCTTGGCAGTGCTGCTGGGTGTTTGGAAGGAGCAGAATAAACTCTCTGCCTCTCTGGAGGACCCAGCAAAGGGATGGAGGAGTGTGGAGGGAGGATCTCCTCAACACCAGGTTCACTCCAAGCCTTATGGACAAAGCTCCATACATCTCATCTGAACTCAAAGCACCAGTTCTTCAGTAACATTAAACAAGTCCTTCAGCTGCAAAGGCACTGATAGCAAAAAACCTCCAGGCACCAACACCAAAAAACACCTCCAGGCACTGATACCAAAAAAAACAGCTCCAAAATTCACATATTTCACTTTTCCCCTCAAAACTCCTTTCTATACTTGTAAAAGTATAATTCTGTAATGGCTGAAAATGGCATTTGCAATGCTAGGAAATGTTGAAAAACAACCAGATTAAACACAGAAGGGCTGCAGCTCCATTCCTGGGAATGCTAACCCTCCACAGACTAACACGATTCCCTTTGAACCAGAACCCTTCATAGAAAGGGAAGCCTCTTCCAGAGCCTGCCCCTGCCCTGCCTTCACCGGCCCCAGGAGCACAAGTGGCCCCCAGTCCCAGGAACACGCAAACCCTGGCCATGACAATCACCTCTGGATCATCTCTGCAGCACAGCTGGATCCCTGCGTGCCAGACCTCAGCACTGGCCAGCACTTTGTACATAATTAACCCTCCTGATGTTGCAACTTCAAGGAAGTTCAGTCCGGCTGCTGGCAGTAAAACACCCAGAATCTGCTGACGCCGGCAAATCACGCGGCAAAGAAAGCTCCGGGATTTTGGGTTCGGCAACAAAGGGTGATTCTTTCCTTCCACCCACACTTCGGAATTCGGATGATGCTGTTGACTCAGTTGTGCTGCTCCTGCTTGGCTGAAGAGGCTCTCACAGGGAATGTTCACTCAGGTGCCCCCCCTGCCCAAGCAGATGCTTCCAGGTCAGCAGAAGATCCAAAGCTGAGGCTCAGGTGCTCACCTCTCTGCTGGAAAAGTGCCCTAATATAGATTTTTTTTTCCCCTCAATACTCAGTAGCAAGTGAATCAAAAGCAACATCCAAGTGCAATTTGGCATTGCTCACACCAGGACTCCAAGCACTCAGTCAGCAGAAGGATCTGTGGCAACAGGGATGATTCGTGTGTTCGTGCAAACCCGCTGTGTTTGCAGGAGATAAATGCACACATGTACGTACGTGTGTGTGAGAAAAAAGAAATCCTCTCTGACAGAGGTTCCTGTAATTAAGCTGGGCTTTGTTTTACCACAGCACCCCACCTGCTACCCCTTGGCCACCCAAGTTGTGAGCTGTGTCGTTGACTTTAGGCATTTCCACTCTTTTTTCCATAGGCAGGCTAAATTACAGAGGCATTTTCATATGAAAATCTCTCATTTGAAGAGATTTCCAGCACTGCAGGGCCAGGGAGGTTTGGTGTCTGTGAGCAGAACAGGGGAACACACGTGATTCTGAGGGCTCATACAACAAGCAGTGTTGCTCTGTTTATCTAAGTGGAGGCAATGGAGATTCAAGGGAGAAAAGTAGAGCAGGGCCAGAAAAAGGCAGAAAATTGCTCAGCATGCTGGGAATAGTTGGATTGCAAAAAGGTTAATTCCAGACCAATTTACTTTGCCAATTCTTTGAATTGTATCAGTTTTATATCCAAGAGCTGGCACAGAGGCAGAGCAGCACAGTGTTGGTGTTATCTCCTCACGAGCACCCTGAGGCATCACCAGGGCATGAGCCAGCAGCAGCACGTTCAGCCTTTCTCCCCAGTGTTATGACACAACAAAATGGACAAGCCAAAAATCTCTGATCAGGGGTTTCTGGGGTCACCTGATTAAATTTCTACTGCCAAATGAGGGACTTTGCCCTGGCCTTTCTGATATTCCTCCAGTCATGGGTCAGGAGTTGAATTAAGGTCACCACACCATAGATGTCCCCACTTGTCCTCTTTTGGCCAGAGATGAAAATCAATCTCTGCAAAAAAAGAGGTACCAGGATATTGATTTGTGCAGCAGCTCTAACTGGACACCCAGAGAGCTGGAAATTTCTGGAAAGTGCCATCAAGCAGATCCAGCCTTAGCACATGC
Source organism: Cettia cetti (assembly GCA_013401135.1). NCBI lineage: Eukaryota > Metazoa > Chordata > Aves > Passeriformes > Sylviidae > Cettia > Cettia cetti. The sequence continues at coordinate 43,373 of VZUI01034939.1, read as the reverse complement.
CAGGCCCAGAACGTGCTGCAGTGCCAACCCATCCACTACTGCTTAGTTGGATTTATTATCCACACACCCCAACACATCTGCCTGTCTCATTCTGTCAGGAAACCCTGGCAGACAGACACGAGGGCTGGGGTTTATCACTGCCCTTCCCAGTCACTTGGTGCAGATGGATCAGGATATTTTAGGAAATCCTAAAGCAAAAATTCACCTGTCAGCAACTGTTTCTCAAATCTTACTTTCAGGGAAGGACATATCTCACAAACAAACACAGACACCTACTCACACACACTCCTGATTGCACAAACTGAACTCTGTGCTACACTATCAATGTTTTGTGTATTTTTCAGGAATGATGTATAAACATTGCCAGCAAAATAGCCTTCATTTAAGGTTGTTTACCTGTGATGCCTCCTCCTTCCTTGCTTAGGCTTCTGAGAAAACTGCCTCTTTAGAGGAGAAATGAACTGATACGCTGCAGCCTCACTCCTTTGCCCACACAACCCTCCAGCTCAGGATCCAACATCTCCAACAGTCGGGAAATGCTGGAAGTCCTTGTAAAAATCACGGGCTCAGAGAATCACGCCAGAGGCACTTGTTCTGCCTCTGTTTATGAGCTGTGCTTGTTCTGGGATGTCCTTCCTCCACCTTGGCACTAAAATAGGTCCTTTCAAAGTGCTTTTGCCTACTGCAGTGATCTGCTGCCATGTTGTTTCAGATGGTTGGGGACACCACTACAGCTGTGCTGGGTTATGGCATTAGAAAACAGAACAACCTTAGTGCCAGTGCTGCAGCCTGGACAGGGACTGGTGGCACCCAGCCCTTCCCTACCCACACAACTGAGCTCAGGCAAAGGGGAAGGCTTGTCCCAAGGTTTTTTTCCTTTGCTGGGGTGCCCCAAAGCTCAGCACCCTCAGTTTTGGAGAGCAGCCCATGCTCAGAACACAGCGAGTTTGATGTGAGCTCAGATTTGGGTCTGCGCACAACACAAAGTCCAGGTACAGTTTAAGAGCAACTGGACAGATTTAATTCTGTGATAAACTCCACAGAGATGTTATTCCATGCAGATGGAGGGTCTGAACACAGGCAGCAAATGCAAGGCAGATCCTTACCACCCTCTCATCATCTGATGTGCAGGACTGGCCCCACATGGGCGAGCCTTCCGCTTCAATCACTACCTTGCAAACCAAACCCCAAAACCTCCTGTTAGTACCACCTGTCCTGGCATTGCCCCCTGTACCCAAATGCATCCACCTGAGCAAGGCTGAGCCCCTGCCATGACTGACACAGCCCTCAGGCTCCCAGAGTGGAGAAACTGTGCCATTATCCAGAGGGAAAAGGCTCCCAAGAGCACAGCCCTGTAACTCAATGCCCAGGGTGGCACCTGCCTGCATTCTCCCCATGCCTCTCCCTGTCTGCCATGCCAAGAACAGCAGGATCTCACTCATAAGCACCAGAGACCACAGCAGAGCTCTGCCAGAGAAACTCCTGTGTGGGTATGATACTAAAACTTAAAAGGCTGTCAGCTCCCTGACAGAGGGTTGGTGGAAATGGCACACCTCTGCCATCAGGATTCCCACCTCTGGGCTTGCTCCTTTGGCTTAGGAAGCCCTGGAAGGGCAAACAGCAGCTGCTAACAGACTGAGCTCACCTGCTTCTACCAGCAGGGCACCAAAGGTTTGCCTTTCCTGTAAGGTCACACAGGGTATTGTAAGGCTTTGGAAACAGGCACTGGCACAGGAGAAGTGGCAGGAGAATGTTAAGAGACTGCACAAATGCAAACCTAGTCTTGGGAAACTCCATCCCTTCAGTAGGAGAGCAGTGGAGGCTGATACATCTTGCCACGAACTTTCTACAGGGACAGCAAGATCAGTCCGAGCCCCAAAGCAATGGAACCCCAGGAACAGCACCAAGACTTATTGCAGGATTAGGTTTACAATTTTTCAAGCCATGAACCTCTTCAGTCATTCCTAAACCAGCATTCCCTGTGCTTATCAGCCTGACCCTGAGAGCCAACACCCCTCCAGCCCAGCACACAAGCTGGCATTATCTGTATTAATCAGATTATCAGTCCATCACTGAGGATCTCAGTCCCTTTGCTGATGGATACACCAGAAAACATCCTGAAAACACTGCAAACCTCTCACAGGGAATAGATCAAAGGCCAGGTAGCTCTTCTACCCTACTCAGGGGACATCCCTGGACCTCTCAAGGCTACCAGAAAACACCATAGGTCTAAATTCTGGAGTTATACTTCATTCCAGAGGAGATTTTTTTGCTGAATAATGATTTAAGTTGAAGTAGTACAAAGGCTCCCAGCTTCTGGCCAAGGACTGCACTCCAGCTCAGGCCAGAGGGGGTGGAGGTAGCAGAGTCAAGAACCACCTCTGCCCTGACCTTGTGCTCTCACCAGCATTTCCCACTTCTGTCCCCGTGTTAGGAAGCGGCTGAGTGACCCTTTTGAGGGATAAATCCCTGAATTTTATGCCTGAAGGACAATTTCTTTCTCTCTCCCTGCAGTTCCCTCCCACTTCCTCCCTCCTCCCTGAAAGAAAGATAAACGACTTTGCTGGAGGAAAGGGTGAAATTTCATCCTGGATCAAAACCCATGAGCAGAATCCCCATGTGACGGTTCGCAGAATGTGTTTTGCATGCAAATATCATACATGCAAAGTGAAAATGAGTCATTTCACAGCAGCTCTGGCTCTAGGCACTGAGTGACTTCTCCTCTGTGACTCCTACACTTGTCTGTTTCCTCTCATTCACCAGCTCCTGTGGTTTTCTCAGCCTGTTTGCCTGCTCAGGCTCCAGTCTCTTTAGGTAGGATATTAGGAAGGAAGGAAGGAGAGAGGGTGTTTTTTTTTCTTCCCTCTCTTAGATTTGTTTTACATTCTGGTTTTTACAGCTTTGAGGTTTTTGCTCACTGCTTTCGCCATCAGCTTCAGTCGCTGTGTGTTGGCTCCCAAAATCCAGAGAGGCCAAGAGTTTCCAAAACACAGCAGTGGTATTTGTATTGGCTCCTGAACTTGCTTGGGCATGGACACTGCTTGGCTTGCTCTCCCCACACACGAGCTGTTTTCTTTCATTATGGCTGTTAATTGTTTACTGTTGAGATCTAGACATAGGGACAAACTTAATTTGCAGTAGAAGAGATTAAAAAATGAGAGAAAAAAGTGAAGCTCACCATCAGGTTTGCCTTGAGCTGATCACACAAGCTCAGAGATCAAGGGCAGAATGAACCCTCTGCACTCCTGGTCCATGAGCAAAGGGAGAGGGGAAACAGGAGGTTTTGGCTGCCTGGATGGAAAAACAAATACCCTCCCACAAATGAGCTATTCTCACAGCCTTGAATTAATGCTGGCAAGAGTCACACAGGAGCAGCCTTGCTCAAGGATCTGGGTCTGAGGACATCAGAGCAAACCTTGATGCCCTGAAGAAGATCCCCATGGAAGGTGTGCAGCCACAGCACAAGGGCCATGGAGAGCAGAGAAAACCCTGACAGTGAAGACACCCATGCTTCCTTCTCCTGCAGAAAACCCACTAAGCAACCCCAAATCCTACTTCCCTTGAATCAAACAGTAGTTAAGACAGCAAAGGGGAGCCCAGGTCTCACTTTGCAAAGCAGGGCTTTACTATTACCCGTCCCTTTCTGCTGGCAGTGCCACAAACCCCAAGCCCAGTAAAGCGCGGAAAGCCCAAAACCCGACGGGAAGGAGCAGCCTCGAGCCCTGACTCTCACCAGGGCCCGGCCTGGCTGGACACACCAAGGGGTTTGGAGCAGCCATCCCTCAACCACACAGCTGAAGCTATTTGTCTGTTGTTTATCTCCCCCCTTCCTCCCCACGACTGACCTCCTCCTCTTCCTCCTGCTCCTCGCCGCCAATCAGCCCGGCCTGCCAGCATAGGGGTTACAGCATGACATAATTGCAACATGCATAAACAACATTTGCCATTAAGGGATACTTTTAATGAGAAACAGAGCTGCGAAGGGGAAGCATCAAAGTGGCTCACGGAAGGAAACCGCCTGGAACAAAATCCTACTTGATGCCCCAATTAATATGTTCCCTAATTCTATTTCCTGCACTTGTGGTCCCGCAGCCTCCTTGCTTTAATTTCTTTGGGAGGATGGAGAGGAAGGAACCTGGAAATGCAGCGTCTTCATGGCTGACTTGATGTGCAGGCAATGTGCAGATTAGAACAAATTAGAGAATTAAAAAATAACCGACGACAGACTGAGGAAATGTCATCCCCAGGATAATAGTATTAATTGGGACCTGGGTTTTGCAGGCCAGCTTTAGAAAAAAAAACAACAAAGCTGAAAGCTGGAGTAATAGGACTGGATTAATTACCCTGGGAGGTTTTTCACTCCACCCCGTGCTCTGCCCAGCCTCGATCTTTAGGCTTGGTGACAGTCGCCCGTGTCTGCAACGTCTCCACAGTGCAAAGGCAGATGTTTTATCAGCTCCGAGCCTTGACAGGGCAGAGCTGCCCAAGGTTTCTGTGCCCAGGGATGAGCAGGACAGGCATCCATCCAGGATCCTCCCCAAGTAACTTAGAGACAGCATCACTTCCAGATCTGTCCTGTGGTAAGTGAAGTGCAGCTGAGCACCTCACGTTCTCCCAACCTCGGGTTTGACTCCAAAGAGAAGGGGAGAGTCTGTTTACATCAGTGTTTAACATATGGAAGCTGTGTACAGCTGACAGACCCTGCACTCAAATACTTGGTCTGTGCCATTCCAGCAGGTATGACTGGTGATTCCCTGAATCCAGGTGGAGTCACAGAGATAAAGGCAGTTAAGAAACTGAAACCAAACAGTCCCTATCAATTAACCACTGTGAAGCTGATCGCAGAAGTAGAGAATGACACAGATCATTAACGAAAGGAGAGAGGCTGGGAGACTTGGTAAGATGAACCATCTGGGGAACATCTCTGTTTAACCTTCACCAACAACTTGAAGCTAAACAGAGGCAAAAGACTCAGAAATGATGTCAGCTTTTTTCCCCCCTCCTGGATTCCTATGGAGACAGGGCTGTTGTGATCAGAGCCTGTTCACCCACAGTTACCTCACTATCTTTGAGCCACAGATCTTGATTTAGTTGAAACACTACATTTTTCAACAAGGATCTCAGGGTTACATAGTTCTGACAAGTATCACACTATCAGGAAACCAGGTGGGAAAGCTTCCCATAACAGCCAGAAAGAGAGAAACCCCAAACTTAGCAGGCACCAGAGAATCCCATAAGGTAGAAAATTACAGCAGTTGAGGGTTCAGAATCTATGGGACAGAACAAAGATCTGCAAGCTGTGTGTGCACTCAAAATCCTCATCCACATGTGTAGGGCTTTGCTCTCTGCACAGCAGGAAATAGGACATAGTGGGATACTGTCCCCCACATTCCAGGGGGAATTCCTGCTTTAAAGCAGGGTTAACATTTCAAGAGGAAAAAAAAAAATAATAAAGGATCTGGGACCAAAGAGATAGAGGAGCAAATCACTCCTGGTTTCCAGCTGTTAAGAAGTTCCAACAAGCTGTTAAAAATTCTGCTGACACATCACTCTGCCCCGTCTGCCCCCACTGAGTGTCACAGCACAGCCATTGGAAAATGGGAATCAGAGAATCATGGAATGCTTTGGGTGAGAAGGGACCTTAAGGATTATCTGGTTCCCACTTGATCCTTGCCATGTGCAGGGACACACCTCCTGTTTGACCAGGTTGCTCAGAGCCCCATCCAATGTCCTTGGACAGCTGGAGTGGCTGGTCAGGAATGGTGGGACACCGGCCACCTCCTCAAGGCAGGTTCTCTAGATCCCCATGGCCAAGCTGGATCTTCTCTTCCCGGATCTGATGGAAGGGTTTCACTCCTCCTCCCTCCCAGGTGACTGCACCAGAGCCTTCGGCAGCTCCCTGACCAGGGCAAGGATTCCAGGGAAACAGCCCCAAGCCTGTGTCAGACCCTGTGGCTGGCCCAGGCACTGCAGACAGGCCCTCGCTTTTCCCATTCTCCTTTTCCTCATTTGAGATTTGTCAGAGAGACCAACGCATTTGTTTACAGATACAAAAGACAATGACAGCTGGCTTAAATTCTTGGCATCAGGAGTGTTTTATGTTGAAACCAGGCTTTTTTCTTTTTCAAAAACAAAATTTTTAGCCAGAATTTTTCTTTACTGTTGGCATTTGGAAAGACCATTGGGTCCCTTCAGAATAATTTATCTATATTTTTACTGAACTTACCAAAATTGTTTGCAAAACAAGAATGGTTTTTTTTCCTCCTCACCACAGCCACTGTTTTCAGAAAGTGAAGTTTGTTGTAATCAAAGCTACAGTGGCTGGTTTGTAAAATTACTCCCTAAAGAGATTAAAAATGGCTCCAGCTTCTACAGCATTTCCAACTTTGTAAAGCAGAAACAATATGAAATGACAGCTTTTAAAATATTTTTGATAAAACCTGTCACCAGCTCACAGTGGAGTTTGTTTTGTTACCAAGAAAATCTTTCTCCTTGTGGACTTCCCCATTTTAATCTGTTCCACACTGATATTGGTGGAAATTAAATTTCAAACTACATTTTACAGTCCAGACTTGAGTCTTTGCAGGGAATCTCAGAATGCAACACTGACCATTTGATGTTAAAAAAAAAAAAAAAAAAAAAAAAAGAGAAGTTTCTGCACATTTGCAGATCTGCTATCCAGGAATAATTTCAAAATGGCTTTATTAAATATCAGGTTCACTAGAAACACTGGATTTCCCACTTACTAAGAAAATATTTAACATATGGGGAACCATTAAAATGGTACATGATGCAGGAAGGAGCTGGGCAAGCTTTTCCCTTGGTTTAGGCTGAGATCAGGATTAGGAAGGAGGAGATGCAGCCCTGCACCACAGATAACTTTTACCCAGACAGAACCCAGGCTGTTGATGTCCAGCACTTCCCAGGGAGCTCATCCAGGAGCAGGTTTGGTTCTGCAGAGCTTTCTACAACACCACAGCTTAAGATGCTTCCAATCTCTGCTAGACTGAAGGCAGATCCCTGAGGAAACTTGGAGAAGTCACCTATTGCTGGCCTGGAGCCCTGCAAGGTCAGGTCATACAGAGTTAGACTGAGCTTTGAGCTGTACTGGACTCAATTCTGGAAGAAGTCAGATAAACACAAACCCAGTTAATTTGACTCTTTCTGTCACTGTGCAGACCCAAGAGAAGTTAAAGCTCACTACTTCAAAGCATTTTTTTCCAAGTCTGGGGATTTGAGAACATAATTCACCTTAGGACAAGAGAAACATTACAACACTTTTAGACCTTCTACCATTCTCTCAGTGTCCAAAGCCACCTACTCACCCAAGGAGAAACAGCAGCAACTTAAAGGCTTTGAGTGTAGAAAACCAGGTCATGAAGAAAAACAGAATAACCATGGATGCTTCCACCACTACATCAGCATTTTCCTTCAGTGATTTCCCCCACCTTGCTATTGCTTGACACATCATTACCTGGTAATAGGTCTCTCAGCTCTGGGTGGGAAGGGGAGTGGAAAGAGCTGCTGGGAACTTAAGGACCACAGCAAGCTGTGTGCTCAATAAAACCAGAGATGCATGTCTGGAAAAGGTAGAGCAGACATATAGGATTGCAAAAGAGGCCCTTGCTCACACAATCCGGGGCTCAGGACTGGCCAATACCTCCTGCAACGAGTGGGAGGGAGAGGTGCTCACATGACGTTACTGGAGCAGTCCCTCATTCATTACTTGACTCCTGGTTTTACTGTTCTCCTTAATGGACTCCACTTCCTCCCTTTTCCCTGCTTGTGAGCATTAAAAGGACTGGACCTCCACATGTGCTGACTCTCCAGTTGAGAAACACCCCATATAATCACAGGGAGCTTTATCTCATCTGCAGCCCGCGACACCTTCCCACAGAGGATGTGCTTTGTACTGTCCAGTCCGGACAGAAATATATTGCAAAACACAACAAAAAAAGACAATCATTTTCCTTGTTTAGATTTTGCTGGAGCTGCCAGAAAATCCAGCTGGTTGAAGCATACTAGATGTGTTTTGCAAATATTTTCCTGAAAGTTTTCTTTAGTAAAGACTCGCGAACATTCCTGTTGGTGCTTTTGCACAAAAAATCCAGCAAGACTTGAGAGAAACAACTGCAAAAAATCACTCCTTCTAAACCTGTTCTCAAGAAAGGAAAATTCATGAGCTTCAGACAATTTATGGTTTAATTTCTTACATAGCGTTTATGTTTCAGCTGAAGGTTGGGGCTTTTAAAAGGTTTTCATTCTTTAGGTGAGCAAACTTTGAAGCCCAACCTTCAACCATGTATAAACCAATGAAATAATTTTATCTGGGTTCTTCCAAGACACCAAACTCCCAGCTGAGAAATGGATTTATCCATCCTAACTTGAAGCACATATTTCAGTTAGTAATCCTGCGGGACTTGGTAGCTCATGGAGAGGACCAGACAACTCAGCAGACACTGAGGAATCACCCTCCCGACCCCCAGCTTCTCTCCACCAGGACTTGTTCAGGTGACATTGGCTGCCTCTTGCTACAGAAGTGAAGCCTGTCAATCCCATTAAATATTCCTGTCATGCAGACAACCCAATAGCCAACAATTGCAGAGCCTGCCCCGCTCGCTCCTTCCCTCAAGGCAGAAATTACCCACCTGGGGTTCCTTCCTTGCTTTCCACAGCCCTCAAAATTCAGAAGGAAAATTTCCAACCTCACAGCCTGGGTTTGGGGAGTCATTCCCTCACCTCCCACGTGTTCTCAGCTGTGTGAGATGCCATCACTGCCTGCCTCACTCAGCAGCAGCCCCACCACCATTTGGAGTGGCTTGTTCTGTTTCCAAGAAACAGGGGGACCCTCTAAGGCATGCAGGGAAACTGTGTGATGGCCAGCTGATTTTTTTAAGTGGCTCCCATCTAGTGCTGCCTCTCCCCTCCAGCACAGGCTGACCCTCCAGCAGCAATACTTTCTCCCAGCTGAGTGTTGCCTCCATCATTTCCTTCCCAGCCAGGGTTCACAAGGCTTCATAGAAAGCACTGATATTACAAACACTGAACCCTCAAAACACAGGCTTTCGAGTCCAACCAGTTTAATTTGGACAGACACCAAGATGCAAGTTTATCTGATTCTACTACACCTGAAGCACAGCAACTCCTATTGCACAAGGTGTTTCCAACCCAACCCCAGTGGTTTCCAGGAAATGTGGTGTCCTCTCCTCGGTTCCCCCCACCCAGAAGTTTGCTTACAGACCGTGGGTAAGGTGAAAACGCACATTTTTACAAGTTACTTCACCTGTAAGAGCTCAGCTGCTTTGCCAAGAGCTTTACATGATCATAGAACCATGGAGTTGGGTGGATTTGTCAACCCAGTGAGAGTTTCCCTAAACAATGACACAACACAGGTTTAAAGTATCATAACTGGTACAAACTTCCCCCTAAAGCCTGTCAAAATCACTCCCAAGCAGTGCTGCCATCAGGAGATGCTAACAGCTCTTTGAATTTCCCCTGCTTCAAACCTGAGCCTCCTTTTGGGTGGCCCTTGTCACTCACAGGAACTCCGACTGCCAGCTGCTGAAGACAGAGAGCTGGAACACGGCCACCCCCTAAAAACTTGCAGGTGATCTAAGCTCAGCCTGTGCATCTGTGCATTTCTGTAAAGAAATCAGGAATAATAACGGGAAATGAAATGTCTCAGCCCTACATGACTCAGTTTTCCGATCCGAGATCACTTTCTTCTTCCTTTGTCTTTTATGGTTTATAGTCCTACACCAGGAAAAAGAGAGAAGGAGCAGCCAAGTCTATGGAGAGCGTCCCTGCCCATGGCAGGGGTTGGATTGAAATGATCTTTAAGGTCCCTTCCAACCCAAACCATTCTGTGGTTCTGTGATTTGAAGAACTGAAATTATACACATAGATCTTCCTTCATGGTTACTCAGGGTGATGGAGTTGAAAGAGCGCCGGACACAGTCCCATGAGGCAAATCCTGCTGTCTGGAGCCACCCCCACATGCCATGGGGTAGTGCCCTGCCAGAGAGCCCTGCCAGCCCCCCGGGCACCTGCCCATTGCAGGGCTCTGTGCCTGGCTGGGCCCCCCCAGCCCTCAGGAACTTGGCTCCCAAATGGGGTCATTAGATGTGAATGGCTTTTGCATTAGCAGCTCTCAGGCCCCCGAGTACCACCCCTGTCACTTCCGCAGGCACCAGCACAAGCCTCATTTCAAACCTCCAATTTGTCTGTTTAGTGTCTTCATAAAGGAGGGGAAAATGAAGGAGGCGGGGGGGAAGGGGCCAGGATGACTAAATCAGTAACTTGTCTCTAATTTCTCTGTGCGCCCCCCCACCCCCAGACTTCCCCTGGGGACACAGGCTTCAAAGAGAGCTACAAATATTTACTAATTCTATTAACAGGATACAAATTGTTTTCAGGGGAGCATCAAGCACACAAAGCCATGTCAGCCCCCCCCACTCGCAGACCCCCGGCACACACTCCCTGCCCCAGCACAGCCACATGCACTACGCAGGCAACGAGCCCTTCCCGCCTCCCCAATTTTTCCTAAGTTCAAGATGAGTTGAAGGGTCAAAAAGGCAAAGGGTGTTTCAGAAGTTTAGCAGACAGCATTTGGTAAGGGGAAGGCAGCGGGAGGGGGTGGGGGGAGCGAGGAGAGAAGGAATCTGGCATGCATTAGGCTGAACAGTTCCAAACATCCATCCTCCACAGACTTGTTACTTTCTTTCTTTCTCACAGGGGTTTTTTTTAGGTTTTTTTTTTTTTTTTTGTAATTTGTGGTTTATTTAAGCTTTTTTTTTTTTGTTTCCTATCAGCCAACAACAGTATTTTAATCTCCTTCCCCCAGCCTCCTATGCTGCCTGCTCGCCTCCAAGAGAACACGCCTGCGATGCTCAGACTGAAACACTCAGACACATCCTACGCGCTCTGCCAAGGAGCTGCTGCTGCAACAAGTTTGAAAAAGTTCCTGGAAACTTGAAAGGTGAATAAAATGCCCCATGGTGGACAAGGAAGTGAGACAATCTCAGTGCAGTGAGATGCTCCATCTAGTGAAAGGTGTCTCTGCCTATGATGGGTGGAACTAGATCATCTCTAAGGTCCCTTCCAACTCAAAGCATTCCACGATTACCAGCAAAATGCAGCAGAGGATGAACACTGCTCATGTCACCAGGTGTAATAGCCATGGAGAGCTCTATAGAAGGAGAATAAGGTCTTAGTCCAAGGCCACAGTTGCTACAGCACAATGGTATAATTAGAGTTAATACCAGATAAGCTTTCGGCTCCACAAAGTCTTCCAGGATGTAATTTTCCACACAGCTTAAATGTTGACCCATATCTCATTATGTTTTATGAGCCCAAAATAAGAACAGTACAGGCTACATATTCAAAAGAAATAATGCTTCCCAAATGTCCAGCTACCTAAAGCAAAGCCATCTGGTTGACTGGACAGGTGACCAAAGCCCTCATGGACAAGACAAGATGACATTGGTTGGTAACAAAGTGAGCCAGACCTGACCTCACAGAGGTTACCTCCTCAACCCAGAGGGGAGTGGAGAACCCAGCCAGGCAGGACAGCACTGTGTAATCCCAACATGGGAAACGACTCGCAGCAGATGTGTCCCTTTGCTGTCACCAGACTGCCAGGTGTGGCACAAAGATTGTTCTCTCACATGGAAGTGATGTCATGGGGAGGAGAAGGCTGTTCATCATTTGTTTGTTAACCTTTCCTGGCATGCCAAGTATTTTCACTTTTGTTCTGGGTCAAGGAGTGCTAAAGATGGAGCAGAGTGTTTGGCACATTGTGGAGGAGCTGTTGGAGAGGACCTGCCTTCTGCCAACCAGATGTGAGAGCTGAGAGTCAGGGGATGTGGTGCTTAAAAGAGAATGAACCTGACCAGTGACTCCCTCAATCTTAATCACAAATCTTGTTCCTTTCCTTCCCATCAGGTGTCATCCTGCCAGTCCTCCAGATTTTTTTCCCCCACCAACAGGAAACAAGTAGATAAACTGTGTTTTAGTGGAAATCTCCTACCCCTTCAGGAAATTTTTTTTTTAAAAAAATCATAGAATCATGAAATACCCTGAGATGGAAGAGACTCGGGAGGATCATGGAGTCCAACTCCTGAATCCAATCCAAGTTCTTCAGCTTTTGAGGGGAGAGATGGGAGGGCACATGAACACAAGAGCAGCAGATCATGGAGCAGCCAGAATCGTGAAAGCATGGAATGGTTTGGGCTGGAAGGGACCTGAGAGGTCACCAAAATGAGGCCAAGCACTGCACCCTGCCCATGGCAGCCAGCTTCAGTGGTTATCTCAGGCACACGCAGGACCAGTCACGTTGCCCTTGTCTTATCAATGGAAGAAATAGATACCTCCAGAGGGCAATTTAAACCTCAGGTGAATTAAAGTGCCCTTTGGCACTAAGCAGTTCAATAGTGCCTGAAATTAGCCAGGATGAATCTGGACCTTAATCAGCAAATGGACTTTTCATTCCATGAAAAGTGTCAAGATTGCAAATTATTTTTCATTTCAAATGAGGACTTTTTTAGACCTCCATCAACATTTCATTTTCCCCATGATTTATTTTTAAATTCATTTGAGTTAATCAAAATATATCTTTTCAATCCCTTCAAAACATTCCCATTTAATTTTACACATCTTTAATTTGCCTACACATGAACTGCATTTTAAAAATTAAAAGTTTTCCCTCCAAGGAGAAATAACAAACTCCTATGGTTTCCACCTACCAAAGCCAGAACTCTGATACTATTTCCCTCATGTTATTTAAAACAAAGATCCTTCAAAACATACCCATTTTCACACAGAAAAATAATCAATTTTCATCAGGGTGATGATATTTTCCTAGAAGATGCAGTGGCATTTTCTGAGCCACTTAGGGTGGGCATGGCTTAACTACCCTTGAGAGGAAGAGAAGTCCAGGGCTTTGGTGAGGGACAATTCATCCCAGAGCAGTTGAACACTTTGAAAAGGATGAGGTGCTCATTTCCTTCCTAGTACCTGCTGTCCTGTTTGACTATGGCTTGAATAATGTGGCTCTGCTAGAAATATCAATCTCCAGCAAAAAGCCTTGCAGCACACGGTTCGAGAGGGAAGGAAGGAGGAAAGGGGAAAAACCCATCACCAAATGAGTTCTCTGAGAGTTTTCAAATGTTCAGAATGTTAATCTCCTGGCAACACCTGCACATGGCACATAGACCTTGGCTTGCTGGAGTCCCCACAGCATCTTTTCAAGTAATCTACAGGAGAACAGAAGGATGTGGCCTTGGAAAAAACCCTCTAAGTGCATAACCAGCTGTGGCCACGTTTCCTACGTCTGACATCTCAAGGTTGCTGCAAGAGGGGAGAATAAGGACAAACAAGGCTCAAACACAGGCTCTCCATAGGAAAGTATTTCCCATGCGTTGGTTGTTCATTAAAGTGTTCGGCAACTCAATTTGCAGAAGGATTTTAGCTGATTCCTGGTAGCTGCTTTCTGCACTAGCAGTGGTGTAAGAATATTTCTCTGCTGCCTATCTGCAACTCCCTGCGGATACCTGAGTACCCTGTTTGACAAGATAAAGTTATAGGTGTAGTAAAATGCAGTCAAACATCCTTGCTCACATAACTGGACTTACAAGGGTGAAGAGCATTACACAGAGTGACCACAACAGTCTGGATCAGTACTGAAGGGAATCCTGAGGATAATCCCAGCATTTTGCTTACTGGCACAGCTATCCACATCTGACACTTGGCGTCACACCAGTATGGCCAAGGAGGCAAATAATTTCCAAACTGGGCCTGAAACAGTTCTTGTCCTGGGCAGATCTGACAACACAGCCTCACCTCTGGAACAGCACCAAATCCAAGTAGCTGGTGTAGCCATTAGTGCCTTCTGGTTAGCTCATCATCCCACAGAGAGGCCTGAGCATCCACATGAGGAGAGGCGTCTGTACGATGCACACCTCTACTGAACCTGCACCAGGGGCTGGGGGACTCATCCCACACCAGCAAGGATCTCCAAAACAAAAGCCATAAAGGCCAAGCAGAACCCCCTCAGTGTGGAGGGAGCACAGGCACTGGGCAGCCTCTCCCAGAGCTCCAAGCTGTCCTTCCTCCACGCCTGGCTGGAGAGGGGGAACAAGAGCCATCTATCCACACGTGGAATGTCCACAGGCACCCAGCCCTCCACCGTCTCCCAGCCTCTCCTGGGGCAGCAGGGCCAGGGGAGCCTGGGAACACATCAGGCAGCACTGGCCTCTGAGGAGCTGCCTCAGCAGCCAGAGGTTGCTGAAGCAAAGCCTCACTCCTTGTCACAGGCTGCAGGGCAGGACAGATTGCACCAGAAACAGCGCCCTGAGCTGTCACAGAGCAAGCTGCCTGCTGCAGGACAAGCCTGCACACCAGCAGAGCTGCTCTTAAATTCATCTAGCTGCAGCCCATATAAATCCAAGTGCCGTGCTGCTCCTGGGGTTCCATTTGGCCAAACTCCACACTCCTCATGCAAGCAAACCCAGGGATAACTCTGGCTTTGGGATGAATCCCATCAGCACAAATGCAAATCAGCCCTTTACTGGAGGCAGCCTGCGAGGCTGTTTGCTGAGCACTTCATCAGGGCGCAGAGGAGCTGCCGGGGCTGCAGCAGGTGACGCCAGCTGTTGTGGAAAATGAGCAGAGAGCAGGAGGCTGAGGCTCCCTCTATTCCCCTTGCTGGGCTCAACTCTCCATAATCCTTAAAAAGGGAGGAAAGAAAACAAAACAAAGCCCCTCTGCATCAGCCTGTTTTGGCCATACATCCTCCCTACTGCAATGGCACTCGGGCCATCGCAGCAACCCAATGAAGTGTTGCTGTAATTAAGGTTTAATGGAGCTGCAAGGCTGTGTCATAGCAAAGAGCCTTATAACAGAGGTGGAATGCAATTTACTACCCACCAGGTAGAGAGCAATAAATCTGCAATATTTATTGGCAAGAGAGAGAAATGTGATCCAGAATTCCATATGCTGGGCTGGGGGAGGAGATGAACATCACTTCCAAGGGGGAAAAGTTCCTCAACTGCTCTCAGTGTTGTGTCTTGGAACAGGGCTAGCACTGATATGCTGGTGGCCATTCCCAGGGATCCCAGAGCACCTTCCATGCTGCAGGCAGGCCACACCAGGCTGCTCCAAGGACAGGGAGTGGCAGCTGGTACCCTGTCACTTTGGGAGGGGATGCTGTGACCAGCACATCTGGCCAACCCTGCATTCCTGCAATAAGAGCCGCAGGATAATGTGAACACAAAACCTCAGGGCCTGCCCCACAGCTGGGGTAAGCCAGCACAGCCACACTGATTTGTACCCATGGAGTGGCTGGCCTGAGGCTCTGCTTCACCTCTTCCACTTGAATCTTGTGGGCAGGCAGTAAATGGAATGGTATTCAATTTATTGCCCTCAGAAGGGGGAAAGGCTGAGCAGCCTGCAGAGCTGAGCCTGCTGTTCCTGAGGAATGGAGGCATTTCCAGCCTGCTGCTCAAGACCTTTAACCTATCCCTTCTGCTGCTGAGACTTCAGGGAAGCATCTGGAGCAGTTCCTCTGGCAAATCTGAATTAAAAAATAAAAAAAAAACCACACTCCAGTGTCACATGGAGTGCAATGACACTATGGAAGTGTGGTGAGAGGATGCTACTGACCATCCTGAAGGCACAGACAGTAGTCAGAACTAGAGAAGATCCATGTTTCTGGAAGACCTTGAACAGCATAAATGCCTCATCATAAAACATGTTTCCATATATAAAGGAGACAAGCACCCAGCACATGCAATGCATGGCTTTCTCCATTAGTTTTTCAGCTGAGAAGGGATGCACATGTGGAAATAGAACACACAGCATTTTTCTGTGTCCTGAGTTGAATGGACAAATACCACTGTCTCAGAAATACCCCCATCTGATAAAGCTGAACTGCTGGCAGGTGGAAGAACACCCAGAGAAAATCCCCAGGCCTGGAAGGTGCTGAGTACCTGTGCTGGAGACTGTGGGAATGACAAATGGCTGCTCTGTCCCATGGGATCAGATTAGCTGTTTCCTATGTGCCCCAACAGACATTTTCTCTTTGAGCAAAACAAGTAGCAGGTGGCTTGTCCTGCCTTCCAAAAGGGCTGTGGCAGATGCAGGGCTGTGCTGGAGGGGAAGCTAAGGTTTCACATCCCCAAACTCCCTGCTAGTTAACTGGGTTGGCAGAGGGTCACCGAGATCTGTTTGTGTGCATGTGCGAGTGTCAGACACCAAGCAAAAAACAAGAAGGAGTTTTCCAACAAGATTAATCCTCTACCAGAACTGGCTCTGTCCCAGGAGTGACTCTCAGAAATTCTGGCATAAATCTACAATTAATGCTGCTTGCTTCAACAGAGCTGCTTGGGATGTAATTGACAGCGATGTTTGGCCCACTTGGTGCTGATCCCATGGCTTATGCTCTCATTTTCCCCTCTCTGAATGCATTTCCCAGATAGATTTCCACCTCCTCTCCACAGCTCAAGTGTTTAGGGGTGCAGAACTCCATCACTCCACAGGAGCGATTCCTGCTGAAGGAGAAGAGGCATTGGCAGCAACCCTGCCTGTCCCTGGTACCATCAGCTGGCACTGTGTGGTGACATCAGTGCTCTGGCCCCTGTCAGCACGGGGTGACAGGGCCACGGGCCCTTCATGTGCTTCCAGCACGAGCCTGGTGCAGACTCTGGCAGCGTTTCAAGGCAGTGTCCGAGCTCGCAGCAGCCCTGCCAGGGTGATAACCTTGGCCATATCTGCCCAGGCAAAGGCTTCAAAGGCTCCTCACAGCTCCGGCTTCCAAGAGGAAAAAGTCCATCATTTATTGACTGCAGTTACCACCAGCTGGGAGTGCACTGGAGAGGCTCAGCCCCTCAAGGAACCCTGGATAAATGGGACATCTACGCAGAACACAGACCCCTGGCCTGGAAGGGGTTGTGTTAGCAGGCACCTTCTTAGTTCATCACCTTTCATCACATTTTTTTTTAGCATCTCAGAGCAAGCTTTCCCCTGTCTGCTCATCCACAGGTTTCTGTGGCTGTGGGTACTCAAATACCACACACGGGGGAGTAACAGTGGGTGTTGTATTAGCAGGGTTCAGAGAGCAAAATGAGGGAGCTCCTCCCATCTTCAGGCTTAGACCATAATTTTAAGACTATGCCAGGTCCCACCTGGATGCTCTGGCATGTGCCTCTATGCTACACAGCTTTGGAAAGCCAGGATTGTCTGGGAATGCTGAAGCCTTATTTCCTTGGCATTCAGGAAAGGAAGGTAAACTTCACCATTTCTATAGTACATTCTATGCAAAAATCTCTTTGTTGCCTCAAGCTTTCCACAGTGATCAGGGCTCAGGTCACACTAAGGTGGTGGGGACACTCAGGGACCCCTCCTGAGCTCTCCCAGCACCACAGTGAACCCTCAAGCCATGGGCACTTGGTTACACTTCACTTGGCACAAAGAGTGCCAAGTGTCAAAGGCCTCCTGTGAGCCCTTCCAGAACCTGAGACACTTCTCAGAAATTTTTTTTGAACTAGGGAAGGATGTAGAGAGGCTGTTTGGGATTGTCCCCAGCCTCTTCCCACAGCTGCCCTGAGCTCTTGCACTGCACCACGCTCCTGCTCAGGGCTGAGAACCCTCACAACTCTCAGCCTTCAACCCCTTCACTTCCAGGCTGAGACCAGACTGCCCACACGGGTCAGCTCAAAGCCTCCCTTTGATGGTCCAGATGATCTCCAGGGCTGTTCTCTGAGCCAAACCTCCTCCATCATCCCCTGGAGCTCCCACACCAGGGCCTGACTGTAAAGCACTGAGGGCTAATCATCCTGAAACCATTCCCACTCCCAAAAAAGCTCTGTCTGGCTGAGGGCAGACAGTTTCTCCCTCCTGGAGGCACTGCCTAAACACAGCAAAGATTTTGTTATTGGGTCAGGTTTTTTATTCCTCCCTCCTTCTCACTGCCTACAGAGCCAAAGGGCCTGTTTGTTTTGCTGTTACTTATCAGAAAGGTTTATTTGCGATTGCTTGAGAGGGGGAAAAAACCCTCTGCAGCCAGGGGCAGACAAGCTCAGTGCTCAGGAACATAATGGCTGCAGCCCGCGGGCCCATATGCTCGCCATCCTGCGAGGTGGAAGGCCAGCTCTGATCACATCCAGCTGCTGGGGATACGACTGATCAGGTATGGCTGGATGTCAAAAAAACCCAGGGTCAGGTTGGCTGGGGGTTGAGGCAGGGAGGGGAACGGGCAGGGAGCTGTTTAAAGTGTGTTGCAGAACTGGGAATTTTCCTGTTTGGAGATGTCAGGGCTGCAAAGGCAGACACATCTACAGCTCCCCTGAAGGGAGGGAGGGAAGGAGGAGGAGGTTATATTTCCCCTGTCAGCTACTATAGCATCCTCTGGGCTTCATGAGAGAAAGAACGGGGCTTTCAGACTGCACTGAATAATTCCTGCATTTTTAGGTTCCTATTTCCTCCTCCCCGATGAATTAAGACCTAGGAATTCAGCTTGTTTGTTGTTGCTTTTGTTACTGAATATCCATGAAAAGCTCAATGTCCCTGGGAACTAATTAGGTATTAACCCTGCATTATGGCTGCATATCAGCCATGGAAACACACCATTTGGCTAAATCTCCTTGAAATATGGAAATATAGAAGGGTCAGGTGGAATGGCTAAAAACAAGTTAAAAAATAGAAAGATTTCTGGGATAGGGAAGGAAAGGAGGGAATATTTTAACAAAAACTACATGGTATTATTTTCTACAGTTTTTATCATATCCTAGGCAAAACTAACAGTTAGGAACAAATCTCTTTTTAGAAGAACAAGAAGCTCTCACTGGGAATTGTGAAATGGGGGAGATGTGGAAAAGGCCAGGAGCTACACAGGATCTATTCCAGCCTAACCTCAACTGCTTTACTCATTTTGTTCCTAGATCCTCAGCGCCAGGTTTTTTGGCAAGATTCTTTTAGAAGAACACCTCAACCAGACCATGCTTCCAAAGAGCTGAGCCTCCAGCGCTGGCAGGCAGAAATTTTGTATTTTGGAATACTGTCTTGCACATCATTCCTTGACACAGAGACACAGACCACTAATGGCATGAAAGGAATAAGTGTGTACCTATCTATATTTTATTACTCATGCCATTTTAGGGGTTTGCAGATAATTAACTCTCCATACTTATTCATCTGTTTTCCCTCAAAAATCTTCCCATTCCTTATTTGTGGTCCAAGCAACAGCACACTTAATCAGACTCAACAGGGCTGCAGAGCAGCTTTGAAGAGGCCTTAAAATATCTGAACACTCTAAAGCCAAGCCATGGGAAATGGGATTGCTTCCATGCAGCCTCCCCTGGCCACAATGAGCAGCACCCCCCTCTCCTATGGTTTCAGAGCTCCTGACTCCCCAGTGACAAGGATCCAGCCCCTCAAACCTGAGTGTTTCTCCAACACTGTGTCAACCCAGACACACTGACTCAAGCCAACACCACCACTGAACCAAAATATTTTGATTTGATAAAACAAACTCCTCAACTGTTTAGACTTTGGCTGAGCAGACTCACAATGGAGGTTTCCTTTTCAACTTCCCTATTTATTCTCATCTCTGCCATCGTGCAGTTGGGGTGAGCACAGCCAAACCCATTCCCTTCTCCTTTTCCCCAGATTCCCAGGGAAAGGCCAGGTCTCCAGGACTGTCTCCCACTGAATGGAGCCAACCTAACTGTGGATGGGGACTTCAGGAAACCCTACACATGCTACAGTGCAAAACTATTATTACAGCTCTTTGCTTTCCAGTTGTACAAGCACTTCCCACAAACCCTGCATGGAAGTGAAAGGTCTCATTTCAATTGTTAATGGGTTTACAGAAGGCAGTGTCCTTCCCAAAACATCCTTGTCTCCCTTCTTCAATAAAATACCCTCGTGCTCCTCACAGCTCCCCGTGCACAAACCAGCTCTCAGGGCTCATGGTGGGAGGTCTCTTCTCGCGTCAGATTAAAGCCAGACAGAATCAATTAAAGCAAAAAGGATGGGGTCTGCTGAGATGACAGACAGCATTTGGGGTAAAATCTCACAGCTGAGTGCAGGAGAGATGCCATTGCCCAGGCTCTTGCTCCTCCATGGAAGCTGTGGCATATCATCTCTCCAGATGATTTCAGACTGCCAGTCCTACCAATTTTTTTTTTTTTCCTTGCAGTGGCTCATGGGGCTAAATAGCAAGGAAGATACAAGTCAGAGACAGAGGATACGAATGTAGGAGATGATCAGAGAAGGGACTTTGGGAGGGATGAATAACAGCTTTGCTTCCCTCCATTACTCAGGGATGACTAATTCCTGTGGAGCCCTGAGATAAGAAAACCAAACCCAGATTTTTGTACCTCGCAGATGAGCACATCATTGCTCCTTCTGCAGACTAATTCTCCACCTTCTATCCCTCCACAAACAACCCCTCAGGATCTATTTTCTATATTTGCACCTCAGACCCACCCTGTGCACACTCCTGGCTTTGTCCTGCAATGCCCCCAGGCCATTCCCTGGTGCCTTCCCGAGGGGAATGGCAAGGCCTGCAGCCCACACAGACCCTCAGAACAGATGTTGGCTTTGTAACTTTACCCCCGGCCCCGTGAGCCCTGCCCCTCCCTCCCTCCTCAGCTGACATGCCATCCAATTTGTCACCTGCAAGGGAGGTCAGGGTCCTGCTGGGTGCCCAACATCTCTCAGCTTGGGGCACTTAGTTTCACATTTTTTCTCCCACTAAACAAGATGTTCAAGCAGAGAAAGAACAAGCAAAGAAACTGGCCTGAGAGAAGGATTGATACAGGCCCTGTCTGGTGGAGAGAATTTTTCTTTGCTTCCCTCCCACCTGAATTCTCCTGGTAGCAGGCACAGATTTCCAGAGGGAAAATGCCTCTGCAAGATCCTGAGACCTTTAGCTTCCTCTGGGAGCAAGCAAGCAGCATTAGCTCTTAGGAGTTGGCCTTGCTTGGCTGATCTGTGGTGTGAACAGGCTCTAATTAGTCATTTAACTTAAGAACTAAGAGTCCCAGGAGAAGATTTCAGAGGGGAATTCAGAGCTCTTCAGACTGAAATCACCAACTGTGTAATGCACTTGCTCTGCAATGCCTTCTCATGAGCTCTGCCCCCTCCTCATTTGCCTATCTATCAAAATTGGTGCCCTGAATACTTCCACAGCTCTGCCAAACCATGGCTTGTGCAGCCTCCCTGGAGCCACCTGGGAAAATTCCCATCCCACTGGCTCCTGGGGCTGGGCTGGGAGAGGAAGGTGCGGCTGTCTGAGGGTGTGGGGCTGCTCAGGACCAAGGGCTTCTTCAGGGCTGTCTGATACAGCACAGGGAACACAAAATTTGCTTAAAAACTCCACATTTCCAGCAAAGGGATTCCTAGACCTGGATGCTCTCAACACTAGACTTGAACTGGACTGCTTTAAGGTTGATCTTCGTTTAAATCCCAATCCAAGTATCAAACTTGAGCCTACATCTTCAAACGATTCCAGTATCAGCTAAACATTCCCAGAACCCTAAGGCTATTTGATACTTTATTATAAGCAGCCATGGTGAAGTGATAGTGCTTGCTACTTTCCTAATGTACATCCCAGGGATAGAAAGATTGGATCTGTGGCATTCCCAGCTCCAGTATTGTCATAATACAGTATCTTTCCCATCTTGCATTATTCCTGGTGGAATACAAAATCATTAAAGTAGGAAAAGACCTTGAAGATCGAGTCCAACCATTCCCCCAGCACTGCCAAGGCCACCACTAACCCACGTCCCCAAGTGCCACATCTATATGTCTTTTAAAAACCCTCTGCCCAATCTGGCCTTGGACACCTACCAGAGGGCCAGGGGCAGCCACAGCCTCTCTGGGAAACCTGTGCCAGGGCCTCAGCACCCTCACAGGGAAGAGTTTTTCCTAATAGCTCATCTAAACCCACCCTGCGGCAGTGGGGAGGCAGGAAAGGGCCAGCACGAGGTCCACAAGCACCAGTGGAAGCTCTCGATAACTCCTTGGAGAGCACTCCATTCCCTCCCCACGCACGCTGGCAAACCCCGACCCGCCTGACACGGTGTGGCACAGGAAGGGAGGGGTCCGCACTCCCCCCGAGCCCCCCGGGCCGAGCCCCAGCGCTCCGGCTGCTCACCCAGGACCATGGACAGCAGTTCCCGGCCGCTCCGAGCCCAGCGCCGGGCACACGGCGGGAGCGGGGTTGGATTCCTCGGCTACAGCTTGGAAACACTCACACAACGTGTCCCGAGCCAGTTCTGCTCGCCCTGAGCGCTGGAGCTCCTCAGTGAGCGCACAACAGCCCCAGGAACACCCTGCTCCCTGCAGAGCTCGGGTGAACACCTCATAGCAGGGCAGAGAACTTGGAATGTCCTGACGGTATCCAGGATGCAATGACAGCACCCAGCAGAACACCCGGGACTCTTTCAGCTTCCACCATAAGCAGCCCCTGGTTTCCAGGACACACTCTAAGGATTTTTGTGCAAAGGACAAGTTGTTACACACCCACATTTATTCCGTATCACCACTTGTGCCAGAAAAATTCACCAAACAAGAGTGTGATGGCACCTCATGAGATGTTTGGGATGGTCCTTGGGGACCTCTTGCAGCTCAGGATGTTCTATGATCTCCATTTATGAGGTGACAGTGCCACTTACACGCTGAATTTACAACCACACAGCCCTGGCTGTGTGCACAGCACCAGGAATACACATCCTTCCAGGAGGAAAGAAAGCACATTCATCTCTGCCATAACACTAAAAATTGTTTTAAATATCAATGCCAGCATATAATGAATTAATTCCCTCACATTTCCATTTCTACATAGTTGTCTCAAAATAAGTGTGCCATCAGCCACCACTTTTACTTTGACAAGGAGCACATCTCTGAGATATTACAAGATCAGTACTCCTGCTTCATTCTCATTCAGCATCCAGAGTTCAGCTTGGAAGATAAGGAAAATGAGAGCAATGGCTAGTGACAGTAAACCTTGATAGGGTCATGGGCTTTGCAACAGCTCCAACATGCAGGAGGGTGAAAAACATCACTCTCAAAGCAAAGGGACAGAGGAAAGAAATGAAGAAGGGGGAGAGGAAAGAAAAAGGAAAGGTTGATGGACAGTTGGACTTGTTGAGGGTGAAATCAATTAAAGTGCATCAAATCCAGAATTCATGCTTTTTCAAAGTGACAAATACGTGCTGGAAACTGAGAAAGACTAGGGGAAAATAATGTCTTTGACCTCCCGGAGACCGGCTGTTCCTTCCGTCACAGGAGCCAGAAGTGAAGTGAGATGCGTTCATGATAAATTGTAACAGCCAGGCAGCCACCTTAAAAAAGAACGAGGTGAAAAGGTTACAGAAGGGACCCAAAATGCAAAGAATTCAACCAAACATCAAGATAAATCAGCTCAGGCCCCTGTGTGTGCAGAGACAGCCTTCACAGAGCTGCTGTGGCTCATCTCAATTTGTTAGCCTGGCCTGAAGTGTAAGAGACACACACAGCTTGTTTACAAAAGCTCTGGAAAACATCTTTACAAAGGGCTGCCTCACCTCAGCCTTCCCAGGTGAGGTGACACCATGATCACCCTGCCTGCCATCCCAGTTTGGAGTCTGTCAGACAGAAATTATTTGGATGCACACAAATATCCCCAGCAATCCTGTGCTTTAGGAGAAAGCTCTCCAAGAGTTGGACACCTCTCTCCTACTAAAGCAAACATAAAATATTCACACTTCTGAAAGTTTCAAAGCCTTTGTATCTCTTATTTTCTCTCGAACTTAGATAGAACTTCCTAGTTTTGATCTTCAAAGTGTGATACAAATATTTGTCTGGATGCTTCCGCTTGTATGGAACTTTGGATCTTTTTCCCTTATAAGCAACCAGAAATTATGAACTCTGATGAATACTGTCATGCAGAATAATTGAGTGCAAAGCTAAAGTATTTTAAAGAATTGATAAGTCTGTGACACATGCTAATAAAATATTTGAAGCATTGTGCCCTGCTGGGAATATATATGTTCAGTCCATTAAATACCCAAGAAAATATGTCAGTGCAGGTGAAATGGAACCCAACGTTAAAAACTGACGTTGTTCACTTGACAGTGAGGCTCTCCACACAAGGTAAGACTTCACTTCACCTTTACATAAAGTAAAGCTTCCCCAGCACTGCATCTAATGGTTTATGTGAGCTCTAACAAAGGCAAAGCAGAATTTTGGGGAGTATTTAGTGCAGTTCTGCAGCCCCCACACACCTCCCCCTCTAATGCTCAAACTCTTGACTGCAGTCCTCACTTCGGCCCAGGTGTCTGTGATACAGGGTCCTTAAACTATTAATATGTATCAATGGACACATCCCCACACCTTCAAGCAAGAGCTGCTCAAATCTGACTCCTTCCAGACTGACCCTTGAGGAGGTCACTGACAAAGCCATGGTTTCTCTGCTGTCCTGAGCCTTTCCTGGCACTGACAGCACTGTAGGAAGTGCTTTATACCAGAGATGCTCAGCAAAGCCAGTTCACACTGCTGACTGCTGCAGGGCAGCCTAATCATGGGACCTACTGGAGATTCCCAGCTGCAGCACAGAATTCCTCATGCCTGGGCCCCTGGCTGGCATGGAGGCCGTGCTGTGGCCAGTTCCTGCACGGGGGAGTGGGGCTCGGCTCGGTGCTGTTGCTGGGAGGAAGCTCAGCTCTCAAGTCCTGGCTGGCATCCTCACAGCTCTGCCTTCAGACAGCACTGGTGAGCATCTCACCAACTGCTCCTGACACACATGCCCACCCCACTGTTGTTGCATTTTTCCTCACGACAACCTTCCCTGGATGGTCCCTTCCCTGAAACAGCATGATTCTCTCAGGGAGACACGAGTTCACATCAACAAATCCTTCCCGACACTGCCCTGAAGCACTTTCGCTATGATCAGCTATTCAGAGTGATGGGACACACTAGTTAGATCTCTCTGTGTGTTTATCAATCCCTTCTCAGCCATTTTCCTCTGTAAATCCGTCAAATCTTTTTCTTCAAGCTCTGTGGGAACAGTTAGGAGCTATCTCCTCAGAGGTGCCTGCCCTGCCACTTGGATTTCATCCTGCTCCTGGAGAAGTTGGATGTCAGCAATGGCCAGCACAGTGCAGACACAGCAGCAGCACTGCTGCCAGTGCCCTTGGAGTGACAGGATCCACACCAACAAGCCTTATAAAATCCCTTACAAAACCCCCTGTCCCTGGGCAGGGGACTGGGAGGAGTCCTCTTAAACTGGGACAGAGAAGGAAGAAAAGGAAAAGCACAGGGATGAAATCAATTGAATAAAAAGTCTCTAACACTCCAAAGCAGACAAAAAATTCGTTCTGAGAGGAGCCAGGGCAGGAATCCAGCTGCTCCACAGGATCTTACAGGATTTTAAGGACACAGGACTTAGAAGTGTATTGGACACAAGGCATACATTACATATCCACACCTACGCATGACATATCCCCTACAACCCTATGATGAACATCACTGAAGCCACATACTGCCACCCATAGATTCAGACCTGACAAATGTCCTTTTATCCTTCCAGGGAATCTGAGCTTGAAAACCACACATCTTCACTTGAAATAGGGAGCATCAGCCAGTCTGTTTGCCTTACAGTGATGCTCATAACCTTGGTGCAGGCAGTGATTTGCCAGCCAGCCTGGATGTGCCCAGCTGCTGTCCTGTGGAACTGCCTTCTGCAGCCTACATGCACTTTGATTGTGCAGATCTGGGTCAGCATCCTGACAAACATCAAAGGAGAAGGCTTCTTTCTCCTTTCACCCTCATCATCAGTTGAGCTGGTTATCAGCCCTACTCTGTGGTCAGGGAATGCAGCACCAAGCAGCGACAGGAGCTGGCTGAGGCCACTTTGCAGGGAACCAAGCCCTTACCAACAAGCTCCAGGTCCTGCACACCACCAGCCAGGTGACACCAGGTACATAAGACTAAATTTGGAAGTTTTTGGGAAGATACACCTGGTGGAGAGCTGACAAAATCTCTAGGTATCCCCAGTTACATTTCTCAGTGATACAGCATTCCCACCAGTAACAACCCAAAAGGTAGGACATTCCCTAGTCTCCCACCAAAGGAGAGCTACAAGGATGGTGAATTGTCTAGAGGAATGGCAGAGGACACTTGTAATGCTCAGCTGGAGGAGATTGAGGGCAGAGCTCACTAGGGGCTGCAGCTCCTCCTGAGAGGCAGCTCTGATCTCTGCTCCCTGTGACCAGGGACAGCACCCAGGGAACAGCTGGAGCTGTCCCAGGGAGGGTCAGGCTGGAGATCTGGAGAAGGTTCTTCCCCCAGAGGGTGCTGGCACTGCCCAGGCTCCCCAGGGAATGGGCACAGCCCCGAGGCTGCCAGAGCTCCAGGAGTGTTCAGACACCGCTCCCAGGGACAGGGTGGGGTTGTTGGGGTGTCTGCAGGGTCAGGAGCTGGACTGGATGATGCCATGACCCTATGCCTTGCTCGCTCACCAGCCAGAACAAGCACACAGGATCTGGGATGCTCCCCTTGGAGCCCTGCAAGGTGGAGCAGGAATCCCCCAGAGCCACCCTTCGTGCTGGATTCGTCAAGGGCGCTGGATGCAAGCAGAGAGACAAACACAGAGTTATAGATATGAAACCAACAGAACATTTTACCATCCAAAAAAAGGGGTTCTGTCACTATGATTGACTAGTTTCTGCTCCTGCTTCTGATGTCTCCTGTCAGAAGAGGCAGATGAGAACAGACCACGTGGCAGGAACAGATTCACTAAAATGACTCTGGTAACGAGTAAGACAGCTCTGCATCCAACACATCCACGAGGGGGAAAAACCTTCCAAGAGCCACAGAGCAGTTGCTATTCTTCTAGGACTGAATCTGTGTCTTTGTCCAAAAATAGCTGCCATCCAATCACCAGCATTTTTAATATTTGCTTTTGTTGCCTCTTCATAAATTAGTCTCAAGAAATCTTCCATAATAAAAACATTTCAATTATTGTTTTTTCCATCTCCTCTAAATTCTTTTCCTGTTTTAGAGGACTTCAAGACCGTTTGGTGCTGAAACATTTTTAGTGAGCTACAACGGGAAATGAATCTTTTGCTTTTTAAAGGAAGACAACAAAAGAATCATTTAATGGCTACTGTTTCATTACAACTCATTATAAAACTGAACTTTTTTTTTTAGGGAAAAAAGTAAACATGTAAACAGTAAAATGTGCCCAACCAACAGCTTCTCTTTGCTGTTGACATTTGGCTTCATCACAACTGCTGCCACACAAAGCCAGGCTGCAGCTCTTAGGCCATATACATGGTAAAGCTTTAGTTTTACAGGGATAGTACAACTGAAAGGAAAAAAAAAAATCCTACAACTAACCTTTTTCCTTATTAAAGAACTGGCTCTAGAGGAGGACTGGAGCTGAGACACTGTTTGGAGTTCAGCCACATCATGTCACTAACACACACCACGTGCTGTGTGCATGTGAGTGACCAGGGTTGATGTCTCCAGCCCAAAATTGCTGCAGAAGCTGGTCAGTGCCCACCAAGCAGCACCAAGTCACCACACAAAGCAGGCTTCCAACCCCTGCACTGTATAGAAGGGAGGCTGGAGCTGACCCTTCCAAACCCCAAACCAGAATGTTTGTTTGGGATATCAGGACTTGATCCTAACCTGTGACTCCAAAGCAAGGTAGAGGAAGAGGTGACAGATTTTACCATGAGTTTGTCTTTCCTGGTCCCCAAGTTTGCATGCTGGTGAGTGAAATCCATCACCAAATGAAACAAGGACACTTCCTCCAAACATAAATCCTGGAATTACTGATGGGGAAGGGAGTTCAGTACAAGTGCTGTAACACCGTGCCACGCACGTAATTCAGCTGGGGTAATTCCCAGCATTCCAACCTTTGGAAAGTCTGACTCCTGGAAAGGACCTGAAGCTTTAGCCCCCTCCTCCTCCCCTCTGGTACTACTTCCTACACCAACCCTCTGGGACATTAAATCTTCCAGTTGCCATTTTCTCCTAGGCAGGGAGGATATGAATTTCATAACTCCTCAGCTGAGCTGCCATCCAAAGCCATGAAATACAGCAGGAAACAAAGAGCATGGCCTGGCGAGTGCTCTGTGCACGGCCACCAGAGCACAGGACTGGACAAGCCATTAAAAGCAGCACACCGTGCCTGGAGCACAGGTCACGGGGTGGTGAGGGAGAGCACTGACACCTGAACAGCTCAGAGAGAGATGAAATCAGAGCAGGACAGAGCCAGAGCCTGGGCTGAGGCTGGTCATGCACAGGAAAACCTGTGCTTAGCAAGGAGTCACTCTGTACATGTCGGGCTTCAGGGGTTGTGGGGGACTGGGCTGCCAGAAGGGCTGAAGCAGGAAGCCAAACCCTGAATTCAGGCACGTAACAGCTACAGGGGAAAACCACTGCCTGTTTCCCACTTGAACTTGGGCCTCTCTGCTAGAGCCAAGGTGAGGGGAGAGCTGCTGATGGCACAGGAGTGGAGGAGGCTGAAGCACCCCTGCCTCCCTCACCCAGAGCACTGCCAATGCAGATGCTTTTCCAGCAACTCACAGGTCACAAAGCCCAGCATGGATCACAACAGGAACAAAGTGTTTCCAAAGAAAACAATCTGGCTGTGGAACAGCCTTCCAGAGGAGACTTAGCCTGGCAATCCACCCCTGAGGGCACACTGCAAAGCTTTCCTCCTCCTATAAACCATTTCATCACAACAAGAAGTTCACACAGATATTCCTACCCCAGAGGACTGACTGCATTTAGCCCCTTCTTTCATACATTCAACATGAATTAAAATAATAACCCAAGCATTTCTAATGAGTTAAACCAGTATCATACCTTCCCCTTACCACAGTTTTTACTCCCCAAAATCAGAGCTGGTAGATAAATCCCAGGAGGAATCAATACTTTTGTCAGACAATACTCTGGGGCCTTGAGCAAGCTGATCTAGTGGGTGACATCCCTACCCATGGAGGATCTCTGAGGTTCCATCCAACCCAGGCCATTCTGTAATTTCTGTGATTCTGTGACTCCTGCAGATGATCTAAAGAGCTAAGCTGGCCAGCACAGCACAAGGTTTCCCCTGTAGTGTTGGAAGCCAAGAGGAGGAGGAGACAACTTTGCAGAGTTGATAGCACAAATGCATCCAGCTGCTGTGGCCAATAAGCTTCAACTACTCAAGGTTTTCCACTGCAATTGGAATAATCAATAACTGGGAGACTCCTTTTGTGCTTGTGTGGTAACCTGGGTCATGCAAAAGGGAAAATACACAATATATTGTAACACAAGTGTTCCAAAGCCTCTAGAAAACCCTTAGTAACACAGACACACTCACCTTTTCCAAAGCAAGGCTCACCTGCACCAAGAATGCTCTGTAGCACTGCAGCAACCCATACGTGACACAAAGAATTGATTAAATAGCCCACATCCTTTGGCTGCACCAATAACAGCAATATTTCTTTTGCCATAAAGTTCTCAGAACTAAAACCAGTGTGCAAGGAGAAACATCTAGAAAAAGAGAGACACTGGTTGTTCACTGTACCACAGCCTTTAGTCCAATTTCTGCTGTTCAGCCAGTCTGAGCACGATCACACTCAGCTCTTCACTCCAGAATGATTTTGTAAACTACCAGAACAATCTTATCACTTTAAAGAAGTTATTTACAAGTCAAGTCTGACACACAGGCATTAACTTGTCTGGTCTCTCTTCAGCCAAGAAAACACCCAGCCTCCACATTTGTCCAGAAAACCAAGTGACCAGCCAACTTCAACACAGCAAAAATAAGAGCTCAACATAGATAAGTGAGCTCCTCCTGCACCTTCTCCTCAGCCATGCTCCAACCACAGCCGGGTGAGCACCTTTCAGTACTAACAGGCTGCCAACCTTCAGCATTTCTCTAAAGAGAAGTTTATCCAAAGAATTTTCCAAAGAAGTCCATCCAGCTGGCTCTTAACACATGCACAGCCCAATCCACACAGGAAACACTAACACCTCCCTGATGAGGCACCATTCTGCAGTCCTGCTGCCCACTACAACATTTCTTCCCAACACCCTCCAAACCATATTCCCAACCACATGTAAAATTCCTTTACTCACGGTCAGGAGCAGACAGTGCCTTTCCTCTCTTCCAGTTGCATCTGCCTGAGTCCTTTGCAGCAGGGGCAGCTCTGAAGCAGCAGCTCATTTCAGCAGTCCCTCAGCAGATTCCACCTCTCCCCAGTGAGCTTTCCTCGTGGCACAGCAAACACTTTCCTCATCCCTTAAGGAGACTCCACAGTCACTTGCCTGCTTCCCACTCACCATGTTACACAGACTGAGAACAATAAAGTTTATTTTGCAGTCATCACCACAGCTTGGCTTCTTATCCTCTTCTTCAAACAGCACAGACATGAGGTGACACACCCCAGTTGCAGAACTATGGATTTTCATACCATTACGTAACTTCTAAACCTGAATTCTCCCTAGGAGCTGCAAAGAGAAAATCCACAGGTGGCCTCAGGCTGACCACACAGAACAGCACTGAGGGACTAAGCTCAAATACAGCTCCTGGAGCAATGAGCAGAGGCTGTGGATGAGCCCAGGTGAAGCTGGTTAGGGTAATCAGACCCGATGGGTGCACCCAGGCCCTGCCAGTTTGTACTTAATTCCTGCTAATAGAGAGCACCTGAACATCGTCAGGGGCTTTTTAGCTAGAGAAATTTCTCGTTTCTGTGAGGGGATTTAACTCCTGGGAGACTGGAGTAAAAGGAACAGATCACCTCAGAAGCCACATTAGCTGTTGTCTTCCTAAAGCCCAGGGGTTCAAACATGCTAAGGGGATGAATTTAAATTTAATGAACCATCTGAACTGGCACGGCTGCAGAGGACATGACATAATTGTGCCCCTGAAATAACCTGGCAGCTTGTCCTTAAATTCAAAATGTCCTTTGATACTTTGCAGAGGCAAAAAGGACTCAAACTGGGGCTGGCAAAAGCACCTGACAAATGGCACTTGCGAGAAACCCTCCCAGGTGATGGTGTAAGGCCAGAGGGGAACCCAGCCCTGAGGACAAGGAGCACGAGGGGCAGGGATTCGTGTTCCTCACAAAGTGACAGCTCTCCAAACCCATCCTTGAATCCCAGCCTGGCTAGGACACCATCTGAGCTGCAATCTCTGCTTTTGCACTTGCTCTTTGCTTTTCTCAGCTCTCAAGTTCAGGAGATGAGTTAAGCACATAAATAAAAGGAATGGCCCTTTTACAATAAGCTTTTTCTTTCTTTCCCTTTATGATACAATCACTGAATGGTTGGGATGGAAGGGACCATAAAAGACCACCCAGTTCCAGCTCTCTGCTTCCTGCAGGCAGCTCCTTGGCACTTTATGCTTTTCCTTGCTTTCTCTTCCAAGTCAGCAGCAACATCCTCCCCCCACCCTGCTGCCTGCTGTGGCAGCATTTCTGCCCCACAGAAGATAATAAAGACATCAAGGCTGTCAAAGCCGCGTTGTTTTGGCTGGGAGGAGGTGGTGGCCTCCTGCTGGGTGAGATTACTTCCCATGGGGATGGATGGCTCACCCCTCACTGACAGCTCTCCAACAGGGAGCAGTCGCTGTCCAGCCAGGAAGAGCAGGCTCCAAACGTGGCTAAGCAGCACTCAGGACTGATGAGGGCAGGGAGGGGGGACAGGAGCTCAGCCCTGCTCACACCAGCCCTGCTCTGCTGCCTGAGGTGCTGCCAGGGACACAGCTGGGATCTCCTTGCCTGGGACTCCCCAAGCAGGGGGTGGCAGTGAGAAATGGGAATCTAATGTCCCTGCTCAAGTCTCAGGGCAAGTATCAGCCTTCATCCTGTCCAGGCCTGACACCTGGAACAGCAGCTCTCAGTGCCTAAATGTATTAGTGAATGGGAAATTCAGGAAGGCATGAAGGTGGACAGGGAAGAACGTCTCCCTTTGTCCTTGGGAACATGTGTTTTCCATAGGCCCTTCACACTCCCCAGGGAGCAAATGTTCTGGGAAAAACTCATCCTGAGCTGCATGCTTGGCACACATTTTGGTATGAGAGCGAGCAGGGAAGTGGCATTCACTTGGGAAATGGATTTCCCATGGGAAAAAAAAAAAAAAAAACAACAAACCATTAAGAAAAGCTTTGGCCTGTTTGCATTTCCCAAATCAGTCTTTGAGACATTCAGGTAAGCTGAGGAGCAGCCACCTGACCTGCAGCTCATCACTTCACCCCAGGAACCTGCCGTGGTGGTGCTGTGGGTTTGGGTTACGCCAGCTGAATTACCTTTGGATCCTTGGCTTTTTGCATTAAATACCTAGAAAAGAGTAAAATGAGCATTTAGCTGCTGTGATGAGACTGAACAGGATCACAATGAGTCATCTGGAGTTTCTCCACCTCTAGACCGGCCTCTACAAAGACACTTAAGGGAATCAATTGCCAGTATCCCACTCAAATCCTCTCTGTATGTGGTTTGTGAAGCTTTATGCCTCTTTCCCTGTCCCACAACCTCCATCCCTCACCTCTGAAGTCTCTCTAGTCCATTATTCTGGAGGCTGGTTCGTGAACAATGTGTTCACTTTCCGTACTGCCTAATGAAGATGTTCCTGGCCCTGAGCATTACATCTACTGCACACTTAATGGAAAAAATAGCTATTCTTACCATTGGTGGGTCAGATGAGTTTCTTGGCAGTGAGGGTGGTACAGTTATGTGGACAATCAAACAAGCCAGTGATTATTGACAATGCATTTTTGAGGAAATCATTGCTGTTTAAACTCTAATCACAACAATACCTCATTTAAAAGCATAAAAGCTTTCACTCAGCAGACCTACCTCTTTTTTTAATAGCTAGACAATTAAATAAATCTCCTGACACTTAACCATCATTTACCCAACAGTCAGAAAATGGATTCAATGCCTTTGCATTAGTTAGATGACGATATTAGAGGAAAAATTGAACAAGTACAAGCAGGTGAAGGAATATCTGGGAGGAGAGTATGCCGCACTCAAGCATAACAGGGTATCTTTTGCAGGGGAGAAGGGGATTTTTTCATCTTCCCTTATTCAGAC
This sequence comes from Cettia cetti, assembly GCA_013401135.1. NCBI lineage: Eukaryota > Metazoa > Chordata > Aves > Passeriformes > Sylviidae > Cettia > Cettia cetti. The sequence continues at coordinate 10,302 of VZUI01034939.1, read as the reverse complement.
ACCAAGATAATTGTTATTGTTTTGCACAGATTTTAGTGTTCTTGGGGGGAAAAGGAGCTGTTCCCTCTTTTATAAGCTGGAAACTGAAGTACAGGACATCGCCACTCTGAAATTCTGTGTCTGGATCAGGAATTGAGTGTGGATGTGAGGAGTTATTCAAAAAATAACCTTTCTACACTAAACCCTCAAACAATCCTTATTTTGTCAGCATTTCCACAAAACTGGTACCTGAAAACTTCAAAGTAAGTGTGGATTAAAGCTCAACAGGCAAAATAATCTGGGTTCTCGTACATCTTTGCTGGCATTTTAGGAAAGGCTGCATAATCTTACAACACAGACCCCAAATTAGCATTGAAACAACTGGGATTGATCCTGGCAGATCCTTTTATTACCTCTGATCCCAGTAGTGCTCTTCATTCCCAGCTCTAGCACTTCTACCTCATTAGGTTCCTCAAGTGAAGAGCATGTCCTTCTGATGCCATTATTCAGAAGCTGATGCTAAATAACTCCTAAATTTATTGCCTTCTGCCTGCTCTCAGCTGCCAGTAGCTGTAATGGGAGTGTCTTTCTCCTTTTCAGACAGCAACAGCCAGGATAGAAAATTCAACTCTTCCAAGCAGTGTTGGAGTTTGAGATGTATTATTATATATTCATTACCCTACACTGAACTTCATGGGCTGCTTTATGATGTGCGTTTCAGAAATAAAATATAAAATGGAAAGGAAGGCCATTGATCCAGCCTCATTCCAGGCCCTAAATAACTGACAGCTACATAGACAGCTAATTGCTTGCTCATCTCTGCTTACTCAATTTTTAAAGAGATCTCATAGATATATTTTATAGAGATGGATCTTTGTTTTTACATCCCACACACACCTCCTTTTGGCAGAAGGATATGGCTCCACAAAGGTGTTTATGATGGGGTGGAAAGAGTTAAGGCCTCCTCTTCCACTCCTCCCTCTTGATTGTTTTAATTGGCTGTTTGATGACCTGAGCACCTCTTTGATGGGTATCAAACGGGCCCTGCAGGAGGGAGTGAAGCTTCCAGACCAGGGTCACCCTGCTTGGCACAGGGCCATCAGTCAATGCCCTCAGGATGGATCCAGCGTGGACCAAGAGCCCTGATGGACACGGAACAATCCCCCTGGCCATAACCCCAGCAGCTTCAGAGGGGTCACTGGCCCCAGGGCTGCCAAACTTCAAACCGGGAAAGGGCAACTGTGAGCAAACAGCAAAACCCCCAAAACCAACACAAAGGAACCGTGCTGGTGAGCCCTCCAAAGCCAGGCTGAGGGAGGTGAGAGGGATGGGAGCCAACGAGGAGGAGGAGCCCCTAGAGGGTGAAGTAGCACAGGTCTCTACCAGTCCTGGGCATCCCCCAGGGAACAGTGGCACCCCTACCATGGGACACCACAGTGACACAAATGTGCTTTCCACAACAAAGTGAATTAGTGATCTAAGGTAACACCAACCACAGTTCCTTTCTGAGCTGTGTGCAGACTGTCATGGAGCTGTGAGAACATCTGTGCTATTGAAAGGGCAGAAAGCATGGAAAAGCAGATAAAGGAAGTAGGAAAAGTGGAAATGCCTTTTTCTGGTGAGAATACTGGCTTACATTGGCCTCAACAACTTAAAAAATTACTGCTTCATGTGCTCCCTGGTGTGAGAGCTGCACTAGTAATGGCTTGTTTCTCTTGGACAGACACACCAAACACCTCAAGCTACTTGAGATCCTCTGCTCCTCAATGGGGCATAAAGGAGGGGTGATAATTCAGGTAACTCTGCCAGCTCTAAGGTATCAGTCACTTCAGAAGCAAAATTTTCAGAAGAAACAGCTCCTGAATCATATGAGCACATCCCAGCAGTGGGAGCACACCCTGAAGTCAAGGCCCCATTTCCCTGTTGCTCTGGAGAGCAGGCAGGAGCTTCCTAAACTCTCCAGGCCATTTACCCCGGGGGCTGTGTGCTGGTTTCACACCCTCTGGCCTTGCCCCTGCCCTGGGCTGCACCTCCTCGTGTCGCTGCTCACGTCTCGGGGCTCAGAGCCTGCTCTGCTGCAAATATTTGCACTCTGGGGGGAGGAACACAGTGCATGGCCCCCAGGGCAGGCGGCTCCGTATTTATCCTGGAATGGCAAACGACACCGAGAGCAAAGAAGAGAAAAAGGCAGATAAGATAAAAGTGTGTTACCAGGTCTAACAGCACAAAATCAACAAAGACCACAGCAAAAATTATCTGCAAAGACCAACAAATGCAGCAGCAAGGGATCCTGATGGAGGGCATTGGATCACTCAGGGGACTGGTGAGACAGAGCTGTTTGGCTCTTGGAATGCCCAGTATCAAATAATGGGGAATCTCTGTCAGTGACTCAAGACAATTTGCATAAAAAGATGTTTTTGTGGTCTTTGTCCTGCCCACTCCATGAACCTGTAACTAGAACCAGCACCTTCATAATATAGAACTGAACCAAAGACTTCCCCACATGTTCTAATTCCAGAACAAGCCCCAGGCTGATGTGTGCCTGAAGAGTGGCGTGAAATGCTGCAGCAATTAATTCCAGTATGTCATGGGACTGGATATTCCTCCCAGAAGATAGATTCACCCAGCTGGGAAGGTTTTCTCTGAAATATCCACATTTGCTGAAGTTTTAATTAATGTATGTAGTTAATTTATAAAGTGAAACAAAGTGTACTTGTTACACAAAGTGCATAATGATGAATGCAGAGGGGGAAAACAGAAAGGAGGTACTGAGAGAACCACATGTGAAAACCATATGGAAGGGTGTTCCACCAGGTTGGAACCAGATGGAAGAAAACATTGTCCCTGGACACTGTACAGAGTCCTACTGATAACAGAGGATAAATCATTCACTGAGTGTAAGCAGGAGAGTGAACATCACCACAGATTGAGCTGTGCAGGGACAACAGGACCACGAGCTGGGGGACATTAGATAAAAGGACAGCATGAAAAGCTCAGATGTCACCCCCTCGTGTTGATCTAATCGGAGCCATTATCAGCAGGGACAGCCTGAAGAGCTGCAGAAAGGAACAAAGGCAGAGCAGCAGGGGAGGAATGCACTGAGGGAAACCACAACACGGCCGAGTCTGCAGTAATGAGAGGCTGAACAGGGATATGGGAGAGTTGTCTGGATGTTCACCCCTACAAAGAAGATATGAACTTAGTCCTGTCCCTGAGCTCTAACTTTTCTGTGTGAGCTCTGACAAGTCATTTAAGGTCATCTGAAGTCAAAGGCCACCTTCCCATTCACTTCAAAGCACTGCTTTCTCCACCACATTGCATTTCCCAGGGAGCTGAAATCCCTCCACACTCCTGTTCAACTTGAGGGTTTTCTGTGACAACATCTCTCTTCTCAGGAAGGACAACTGCTCCTGACACAAGAGGACTCCAGGTTTGACTGGGTCAGAAGCACAATAATACACAGAAGTGGCACTCAGAAGTAGGTTAGACAGAAGGTGGCCATGCTTAATGATCAATAATTTATTCATAGCCATCAGTATCAAAAAGCACAGCTGCCTGCAGTAGTCCTGCTGGAGATAACTGCCCTGGTACAATGCCATGGAGCTGCAGATTTCAGACCGACAAACAGTTAAAGCTTTCCATCCAGCTGAACCCTCCAATGCTGTTTATGGCCCCAGAGGTCATTCCCAATCAGAACTCCTCTGCCCTTGCCAATCTCTTAGTTTCTTTGGTCACAGGGAATTTTCCTATGGGGAGGAGGGAAGTCTAATAACAAACATCACTACTTCATTCCCCTATGTTCACAATTATCTGTGTAAGCTCCAAATGACTGCTTGCCTTAAAAAAGGCCTGAAATCTCTCTTGCAAGTACAGTGAAATGTTTTTTAGTGGTAGAAGCCTCTGTAACAGACCCCCGAGCAGGACGGGTCACTGTGCACAGAGACACACACAGACAAGGAAGCTGACCAAAACACACACATGCAGGACCACCAAGGATGACCCTAAATTAGACCACCCAGTCACTTTGTTGGCCCTGTTTTGAGGAGCCAGAACCTTCCAGTACAAAACAGTGTCCGCACGCGGGTTCCTTGGCCTGTGTTTTAGACCAACACATATCTCAGTGACTTCCTGCCACTGACCCTCACAATAAATCATCCTAGCCAGCCTCCCTCCCTCCTGGCAACATCCTGTTCCTTCCTCAAAATCCTCCCACTCACAATTCCAAGGTTTGATATCAATCTTAAATAAATGCCTCTCTGGACTGGGCTGATTCTCTGAGCCACCTTATCTCCTGCCTGTCCAGGATGCTGCAGTTCAACAAACACATGCAGAAGCCCCTCAGGCCTTGCTAATTTTACTTCCATCCTTGTGTTCTCTTTCTTTTCCCCATATTTGCTCATAGAGAAGGGAAGTGATCTTCAGGAGAATGTGCACTGCAGTACAACCATGTGCTGTGACTTCTGAGAGGGGAAAGTGATAGCGCAGGAAAGAGACAGTGCTGCAATTTTCTGTATGAAATATGCTGAGAAGAGAGGCCGTGGCAGAGGTTCTTCTCCATGGTCCCCCTTGCTCTGGCTTCCCTCACTTCACAGTTCAGGTAAAGGAAAACTCTGTCAATACATCTCTTCATCAGAGTCCCATCTTCAGCATCCAACAGATGGGGACCAGCTGCCTCCATCTGAACTTTCCAATTTCTATCCAAAGCTCTGCTTGAATGAGGGTGAAAGCACCAGCCTTCACCCCCCAGATCACAACTGCAGAACCTACAGTAGGTCAGCCAGCCCAGGTCTCCCAATCCCATATTTCAATTGAACAACTCAGCTAAGCAGGATGAGTCCAGGCCCTGACACCAGTTATGTCTCTGAAAGATCACAGAATAATGCACATTCAAAAGGAACCACACTGGCCCCTTGATCCAGCAATGTCAGTGAAAACTGGCTCAGGTTGGACTTAATTTTCACTCAGGAACCCTTTCCCCATATATTTAATTATTTTGTCAATTCTGTAACCCTTTCTGCCACTGATTTTATCCCCCACCCTCAAAACCTTGCACCTGGGAGATTAGAATCCTTCCAAAGAATGGTTTCACAAACATCAATGAGATTTGCCTGCTTAAATGTCACACAAGGTGATACTGCTGCTTACCTGCTGCCTACTCTTCTTCTTATCTTCCTCTGCTCTACTACAATCATCTTTCCTTGGCTTTAAGGGTACCAAAATGCCCCGATCATCTAATCCAACTTCCTGGAGTCCCTTTGAATGAGGATCTGTTTCTGGCTGAGGAAGAATTCCTTGGGTGTCCCCAGACTCACATCTCTTTTTTAAAAATGTAACTGTAACTAATTCATTAGCAATTCACTTGATAGTGAGCCAAGGATCATCTTTGAGAAAAGCTGCAGCGACCTAGCAGATTTCCAAGTCAGAAAGAAAAGCTGGAGGAGAAGCAAAGAAAACAGGCTTTAGTCAGAAAAACCAAAGTGGGGTGAGTAAGATGGTGTGGCAGGCTCCTAAAATGCCCTCAGAGTTTCTAAAGTAATCTTATTCCAGCACATGAATCCCAGAGATGCTCTCCCTCTCCTTATCATCCCACTCATTCAACCATGGAACTGACATATGTACTTAGCAGCAGTTATCAGCAGTGGCACAGAAATAAATGGCAGGTATCAAAGAATCAAGGTCATCAACTCGTCATGAATATTTCAGAGAAAAAGCAACATGAAAAGCTCCAGTGTCCCAGGCTCTCAGATTTCCAGCAGAAGGAATAAAACACAAACCACACACACACACAGAGAGAGAGAGAGAGAGAGGGGCCGCTGGCTCGGCCATCACATGCACGGAGCTCATTTCAAGGCAGTATCACATATGTTACAAGACAATCTGTCACATTTTAAAAATATATAAATATATATTAGATATCTCCTCTGTATAATGTGCAAACTCTAAGCAGCTGGCAAGAGGGCAGTGGTGATTTAATGCAAGAAAACTGTGCTTTGCTGAAGGGGCTGGGGACTGGGGAGCTCTGGCTGTAACGAGAAGCCTCTTTGACAAAGGCGCAGAGTGGCATCTTTTCACACAATTATATGTGGGTCACATTAACCTCTGCTGGGCAGGATTCCCCTGAGCTGCCTCTGTCTGTGTCACTGGGGACAGATCTGAGATTCTTCTCTCCATCTCTTGCTTTTTCTCACAGCACTGGGCATTGCAGAGAGGATGGAGAGGGGAATGGGGTTCCCACTGCCAGCACACGTTTCCCACTGAGCTCCGGGGCAAACTCCACACTTCAGGGCCCAGCAGTCCCACTGATGAGATATGTTAATCAAGGGAGAGATCTCAGATTTCCAGCTGTGTCACTCCCAATACATATATATATATATATGTATTACTATTTATAACCAAAGAAACTCTGCTAAGCTGCCCTTTCCACTTGTATGCCAGATACTCATGGGAACTATTTGAATTTTGCTCTGTGGATGTGGATTGAAGGCAGCACACATTTTTTCACAGGCTTTGGAGGTTCCAATTTTCTCCTGAAAAGTACAACTCAAATTTGCAAAGGGAAATTTTATCAAAACTATCGTAATTTATTAAACAAAATGAATATTTCTTTAAGCAAACCTTTTGGGTATTCCACTGTTCTGTGTTGGCTTGCTTTTTCAGTCTTTGCAGGGAATTTATCAGGGAACTCCATTCTGGGATTGGAGTGATAAATTTTCAGTAAGAACAATTTCCCACTTTTTAGTGCCACAAAAGCCTGTTTTTTACAGAGTTTTGTTTTGTTTTGCTTTCCAGGCACCTCACCATATTCTTCTCTGGGCTCAGCTGGTTTGATGTGGTCTATAGCAAATGAACTTTATGTCCCATGGCAAACTGGATTTAAAGGACAAGATCTTCTAAATTTGAGAAAGTCACCGTGGAAACCCAGCTTTCACTTATATTAAAACAGGTTCTTTCTCAATGAACTCCTTCTGGAAATGAAGGAAACATTCTTTGCAGACAACTGATACTTACAATGTCATTCAACTCCAATCCTTGCGCTCCTTCACACATTTCCAGTCCCAGTGGGCTGCAGGGTTTTGAACTTGCCGGACACAGTAGCTGGGAAGCCTTTGAAGACAGCTGGAGACCGGGAGATAAGGACAAAAATGGGAAGTGCCTGCCAGGACACCTAAAAGCAAAGACTAAACCCGACAATTTGAAAGGTATTTGAACATTTTTCACATGTTGAGATCAGCTGCAGATCATGGGCTGATATTAAAGTACACTGGGGCATTCCCAGCACCAGTAATTGCTGCTCACCTTTCACCCTCCGCTGCTCATTTCCTCTCCATGCCAAAGTACTCTTTCCACTCGCTTGTGCCAGGAAAACTCGCTGTGACCAGGCACTGAACCAGACAGAGGAACTCTCCTGATTTAAACAAACAAACAAACAAACAAAAAACCAAACACATGAAACCTTTTTTTCCCCCTTTCCATGCCAGATGGCTCCTCCCACCTGGTTCCCAACCACAGGAGTGGCTGTGCCAGCAGAGCAGCAGGAACAGGAGGCCAGGAGACAACAGGGTCTTAAACCAATGTTACCACCAAGCAATTTGTAATATCAAACCACAGGCTAAATCTCAACTAAAAGCTTTTCAGGTTCAGAGTGAACACGTCTATTAAGATGAATTAAGCAATTCACAGTGTTCAGAGCTGCACTTTAAAATGGAGTTTAAATCTTTATTTTCAACACTCACCCTTGTAGCAAAAATGGCCTGAAAGAAACCAGCTCAGAAAACCATTAATTCCAGGTTTCTGTAGAAGAGGGTTTGTGTATATTCTTTCTGGTTAATACAAAAGCCTCTCTGCACTGCAGTCACTGCCACAGGGACTCCACCATGCTGCAGAGACACCAGAACTACCTTAAAACTCACCAGTGCAAGTCCTGATAACCATCTAGTCTCAACAGCACAGGCTCAGCATGGGCTAATTTGTCCTGACAAGATTATTTGCAAATTAGGTGAGGAGGTCAGACAGCTGCCATATAACCACATAAAAATGTAGTAAGCAATGGCTCCAAGTTTATGCCCTACCTATTTTTTATGTGTTTTTCACTTTACATGCCCCCTCAGCACCAGATTTAGCCCAGTCTTTGGCCCAGTTTCAGCCAGGATGTTTAATCCCTTGCCCAGGCTGGACTGCAGGTGTGTGCTCACCTGGGCCAGGTGTCTTTCAGCTGGGAGGTGTGAAATAGATCCTCAGCTGGGAAGACACCAGTGTGGTGAGGCAGAAACTGGATCAATGGATTTAATCACTTGTAAAACCAAGGAGGATGTGAACAGCTTTTGCCTTGAAGTAACATAATAAGTGGTTTCTAGTGGTTTATACATGGTAAGCCTGTGCTAGATGTATGATCCTGCCCCATCTGGAGGGCTAAACATCAGAAGATGTTTCTGTGAGAACAGTTTTGGATCCCAATCAGAACATCCTCCTCCATTAACTCTGCAGAGGAGCTGTCTGTGTGTTGTCATGCGGAGGCAGGAGCTGCCTGTCAGGGAAACAAGCAGAGGATGAGGGATTTCCCACGCACAAGGATCCAAACCCCATGGACTCACATGAACCCATTCCAGATGTCCCAACTGTTTGTAGTGACACGTGGCACGAGCATGCCCAGATGACAGAAGGGGCTGGAGGAAGGCTCACACTTGTCTCTCATTCTTGGTTCCACAGCCTGTTTGGAAATCACAGTGCTGGAGATTATCCCCTGCTCAGTATTTTTGAGAAGTACTAACACAAAGAGGATTGCCTGCTTTGGGCCACTGTGTGCCCCATGGAAAACAGGAAAAGGGTAGGATCCCCTAAATCCTTTATGGGTGTAGGAATGGTGTCTGAGAACTACACAGCCACATCCCAGGCAGGTCAGTGTGTGCACACGGAGCTCAAGGACAGCCTGGACAACCCCTGCGTCACCTCCAGTACTATCTCAAGAGGCAAAGTCCTTAGAACAAGCATCAGAAATGCCACTGGACCAAAAATCAATGCAGCTGGACACTGATCTTTAGCAAAACCACTGTGTGAAGGGAGAATACAACACTGAGGTCTTCCCAGGACCTTCCCCTGCTCTACCTGGCTTCCATTACAGTAATTTTTTTAATGACTTCCTCCAACAGGTGTCCAGCACAGCCATCCATGGAGCCACCTTCCAGTTATACTCCTAAATGTACCTTCAACACATCTGTGCGTTCCCTGGCAGTGCCTTCTGCAATCTCTTCAGCCACTCAGGTCACAACTTCCCTTCTTTTACCTGTTTCAGACTCATTACCTGAAGTGTTCTGCCCATCCTGCTGACTCCAAAGCCTCTTTGCAAGAGCTGTTCAGGAAACTTTTCAGTGCAATTTCACTGGGAAAGATCAACTAAGCTAAACAGATTTTTTTTCACAAAAAGAACTCTATTCTTAGTTAAAAAAAAGAATTTAAATTCTTAGTTAAAAAAACAATATGTTCTCAGGACCTGCACAGAGCTTCTTTTGCCTCTTCACTCCATGCCTTTTTTTTAGGGTTACCTGAGTATCAGGTACCCAGAGTTTCACTCTATATACAAGTATTTAACCATGTGCACAAAACTGAATGTTCCTGTGTCTAATTCTGACCCAGGTGGATGAATGCAGCACAGATCTCTTCACCTGATCCAGTATCATCAGAAAACCTTTAAAGTCAGCAACAAGAAATTCCCAAGGCATGATTGAGTTTATCCTGAAGTGAATCACTAAACTGAAACATGGATGAGTGAATCATGTAAACATCTCCAATGTAAACCAAACTCACTCAAAAGGAATCATGCCTGTCTTTGCTGAGATTCCTCATGACCACAAGGGAACATCATGCACTCCCATTTGCTCCTTGTCATTTGGGGAGCTTTAAAGGAGTGAATTCTCTCCTCCCATTATCCTTACTTTCGATGGCACTGTCTTTGACTTTCCTTCTTTTTCCTTTTTGAATGGTCTTGTTTTCCACCAACCCCATCAGCTGACAAAGCTATCACCCAGCAGTCCTGAAAGCAGTCCTCTTGTTCCAGAAGGAGAGTTTTCCAACACTGCTTTATCCTGTCCAGAAACCCTCTGTGAAAACCCACCAGAGGTGTTCTCAGATGGCTGCAATTAATTAGACTGAAATGACAAGTAGCGTGTTGTCTGTACACAACAAAATGTTCAGGTACCCCCAAAATTAATTCAACTTTTTGGCACGAGCATGACCTGCCAGCACCAAAACATAACAATCCACATAAATAAGCTGTAAAAAAAAAAAAAAAAAAAAAATTCCACCACTTCAGAAACAAGCCTTTCTTAC
>VZUI01034936.1:0-40759 GCA_013401135.1 Cettia cetti | reverse complement strand
TGGATGGATGGATGGATGGATGGATGGATGGATGGATGGATGGATGGATGGATGGATGGATGGATGGATGGATAAATTGTGGGTTGCAAGGGGGACAAAGCCCTGGAGCAGGAGGGGGCTGCAAGAAGGGGACTGTGGGAAGGGCTGTGGGAAGGGGCTGAGGGAAAGCTCTGTCCTCGGCTGTTGCAGGCTCGGGACCGGAAAGTGTCCGGGGATGTGGAAGCTGCTCGGCACTTCAGCTCCAAGGCTCGGTGCTACAACGCCCTGGCCACGGCGGGCAGCGTGGTGCTGCCACTGCTGCTCGGTGCCCTCGTTGTCACCGGGGTCATCCACCTCTCCAAGCTGGCCCACGACTCCGTCGGCTTCTTCACCTACCAGTTCAGCGGGGGCGACGACGAGGACCAGTGACCCGGGAGGAAGGGCTGGGGGAACCCCCTCTGCATGGCTGCTGGCCCCCCAAAAAGGCCCCCACCCCTCTCTCCCTCCCCGCTCCCCAGCCCTGCTGGGAGGGCAGAGTTATTTTTGTTTATCCTGCGGGGTTTGTACCTCCCGCTACCCCGTGTGAAGCCCCAGCTTCCGTGGTTGCTATTTCAATCATTAAATGCTTCACACAGTGCGAGTTTCTGCGTGTGGAAAGGGACAGGGGGGTGCCAAAGGGAAAACATAAATAGGGATTTTTGCCTCCGTTCGGCCTCCTGGCAGCCAGGACACACCGTCATTCCCACAGCCTTCAGGGCCACCTCTGGCCACCGGGAGCCCCAGGAGCCAGGAGGGGAGGAAGCAGAAACGCTCCTGGGCCTCGTGGGGGCAGGATGAAGCACATGGGGTGTCCCCTCCCCACCCCAAAGGCGAGCTGAGACCTGCAAACTCATTGCAGCCACACACATCCGCAGCCAGTCCCAGCCAGGACACGGGGGGAGCTGGGATCCACCCCCACTGCTCCCTGCTCTCTCTGCCGGGGCTGGAGACGGCTCATTTTGGGACTGAAGGACCCCGGTTTTGCGGATAAACCCCCTCTACTGCCAACTAGCCCTGGCTCAGAGCAGGGCTGTATCCCAGCCCCATCCAAATCCCGATCTGCAGCGCACAGGGCTGGGGACAGCACGGTCCCTCTGTCGTGCCAAGAGCTGCCGCTAATTAGCGGCTGGTGGCTCTGATGAGGCCGGAGCAGGATCCAAGTAATTACACGGCAGCGGGAGAGTCCCTGCTCCAGCCCTAAGCATTCCCAGATGCTCCGGGGCACGGAGCAGCCGCGGGGCTTTATATAAACCGGGCCGAGATTCCTGGGGTTGGTTTGGCCGGGACAGAGCCCTCGGGACAGGGAGCGCCTTCGGCATTCCCGGCTCCCACCCAGGGCTGCTCTGCAGGGGCCCGGACGGGGAGGGAGCACGGGGGAGGATGCCCTGCAGCCCGGAGTGAGGGGCTGGGGGAACCACGCCCGCCCTGTGCAGGCACGGGAATTCCTTGGGATTTCTGGGACGCCAAAAACGCCCTGAGCAAACCCACGGCAGCTCCTTGCTCTCCCCGAGGCTGCTCAGGCATGGAAAACACCGCCCTTGTCGCCATCCAACAGGACAATACCACAATCACTGATGTCCGGGCTTCCTGCGGCCCTTCAGACACCAAGTGAGGAAAGATTTAACTCCAGAACTGCTTGAAAAGAGAGGGAATAATGCAGATAAGGGTTTAAAAACACGTGAAGGATGTTACACGCCCAATGGCAGGAAAGGAGCTGTGTGCTGCCCACAGGGGGTTAAAAGGTTTTTGCCTGCATATTTTGGAGTAGTATTTAGTGCCAAAACATCTGGTGAAACAGCACTGGCTGAGCCTCCACAGCCTCCTGAGCCCACGGAGCAACCCATGGGGAAGGTGAGGACCAGGGCAGGACATGCTGGAGGAGCTGGAGTCAGGATCCTGGAGTGAGGAAAGGGCTTCCTTACAAACACAAACGTGTTGGGAGCATAAACAACTCCAGGGGTTGAGAAAACACATTAGGAATAGTCATTTTCAGGCTTGGTTTCCTTTCCTGTGCAGAGTAAGAGACGTGTGGAGGGGAGTGGAGGGCAGTGGCGGGCTCAGATGTGGTGACAGCTCCAGCCACTGCCCCCCCCAGGGCCACAAAGACAGGTGGCACACAGGGACAGGTGGCACACATTGTCCTGGTGGGGCAAAGGACAGCCTGGCACCCCCTTTCCACCGTTACCTTCCCTCTCCACCAACATCCCGGATCTGCTGCTCCAGTGGGCAACACCTGGATCAGCCAAGGTTTAGGGGGCCCTGCTGGGTGACCTCTGGATCCATCCAGGTGCTGTAGGGAAGGAGACACTCTGCCCTGCAGCAGAAAAGCTTGGTGTGAGATAGGGGAATGGTTTCCTCCCAAATTATTTCAGGGAGCAGATCCAGGCACTGCTGCCATACCTTCCCTCAGGGGAAAGCGCTGTCCTGACTCCAGCACAGCTTCCAGGGGAGATGCTGGAGGGTCCTGGGAGGTCTCAGTCACTTCCATCCTGATCTCCTCCCTGCTGATGGTGACCTCCAGTTTGTTGCCCAAGTAGGAGATGCTGGAGACTTTCAGCTTGGTGACATCGTCGGGAAAGGAGGGATCGAAGAGGAGGCTGGACCTTGTGATCCTGGAAAGGCAGGAGCACATCAGGGTGAGAAGAGCAGGAGCCACAGAGAGCCCAGCTCAGGGAGCAGCCATCCCTCCAGGCATCACCACCTCATGCCCACCAGAGCAGTCTGAAAGGGTCCTCGGTGATCCAAGGATCTCTGGGCAAATCCCAAACACACTGTTGGAGCACCAGGTGAGGCACAGCTGGGGCCGTAATTCCACCCCAAGATATTCCTGTCCCACTCCAGTTCCACAGCTGGGGCCTGGGGTTTCCATGGGGCTAGATTTCATATTTAAAAAAAAAAAAAAAAACCAACCAACCAACCAAAAAACACAGCTTAATTCCCTGCTCCAGTTCAGAGCTTGGCTTCAGCAGCAGCCGTGCTGGCAAAACTTCGGGAATGCCCTGCTCCTCTCAGAGCAGGTGACCCTCAGACACCCACCTCAGCTCCCACTCCCATGGGCTGGAGGGCTGGAAGCTCAGCACAGCTGTTTGTGCTCCTTCCCCAAAACAATGGAACAAACATCCCGACTTCTCCCGTCCCTGAGCCAAAGCCAAGCTGCCTGTGGGGGCGTTGGCTTTGGGCGAGGAAAAACAATGGCCCCTCTTGTCCCCAGATCCTGGCACACCAGGGCTCTCCACCAGCAGCTCCAGAGCACTGAGAGAGCCCGAGGGGCTGGAGAGGGCTCAAGGGGAGTCTGGGGAGCCCCAGTGCTGCGCAGGATCCGTGTCCCACGGCGGGAGAGGCGGGAGCGTGGCTGCACAATGTCATTGCCACCTCTGGAATTTGGCCAGAGCCCCAAGGCTGTGGCTTGAGCCTGTGCCAGGAGGGGCCCAACACAGCACACACACTGGGTGCCTGGAGACCTCCCAGCCTGGCCAAAGCTGAGATTTCCAGCTGGGAATGCGGCAGCTCACACCCAGCTCCGCCAGGGAACGGGTGGCTTTTCCAGCTGGGAATACGGCAGCTCACACCCAGCTCCGCCAAGGAATGGGGTGGGTCTCCCAGCAGCTCTGGCCACACACAGGGAGTGAAAACATGTAGTTAGGGCTGGAAGTTTTCACTGGGAATCAAAAGGCTTGATCCAGCCTCAATTAAACCAGGAATAGGCTGAAGAGACGGCGGCTCCAGGGTGGAAACTACCACAGCTCTGAAATTACATGGACAGCTCCACGTTCTCCCAGGATATTTCAAAGCTGAGGCGATGCCTGCTCAGCACTTCACTCCAGGGAGGCTCCTGGAGCCACATGTGAGCAGGGAGACGCCACAGTGAGGCTGCAGGAGGTGTTTCCTCACCACATCCAAAGGAGGCAGGATGATGTTGCTGCTGAACCAGCAGCATTGGCATTTTGCCAACGGGAATGGCATTTTGCCTCCCAAATGTGACCTGTAACGAGCCTCTTACCTGTTCCCAACTTGGCTCCAGGCAAACAGGGACATTTTAAGGGACAAGTGGTTGACAAGGGAGACCTGTTGCGTCTCACCTGAACCCCGTGAAGCCGAAGAGGATGACCTGCAGGAATCCACCCATTCCTGTCAAGAAGTTCACAGCTCCCGACCCATCCGAGTTCTCCACCCAGACCTGCTCCAGCAGGAGAAAGAGATGATGCAGGAGTTGATTTGGGATGCTCCAGGCAGTCCTGTGGGTTTCAATCCCTGCCTGGGAGCAGGAGGGATCTGCAGCCCTGCCACTCACCTTGAAAGGCTCCGTGATGTTGCTGAAGCACTTTTCCAGCTGGCTCCAGGCTCTCTGCGGCTCCTTCAGCTCCAGCCAGCCCACGGCAAACATGCTCTGCCGGAGAGGGAAAGGTGAGGGTGCGGTGGTGAGCACCACCCCCGCCACCCCCCGGATCCAGAGTGACCATTCCCAGGCATCCCAGCTCTGCAGTGTCCCCTGGATGGGGACAGCCCCCGGGTGAATGGCAGGCTGGGCTCTGCCCTCTCCTCACCCAGGCCATGGCTGGCCCGCCCGGGTCGGTGACGGGCTCGTACATCTCCAGGTCGTTCCTCCGGACCTCGGCACTCATGGGATGCATCAGAGGGAAGCCCAGCAGGATCACATCTGCCTGCTTCACTGGCTCACCTGGGGACACGGATGCTCAGACAGGGAGCAGCTCCCAAATTTCCTCAGTTTTTGAGCCCACTGGTGAGAAACAATCCAGGAAGGATTGAGGCAGGAAAACCAGCCCAAACCAGCTTGATGCACTGCAGCAACAGCAGGGACTCTGTTTTTGCCATTCCTTAGTCTGACCAAGCTGGAATTCTGACCCTTTCAGGATTAAAAGTGTGATCCATGGCTGCCTCTATGGGCTGCTGCCACTGTCTCCCCACTCACCTGGGCTGTAGCCATCATATTCAGGGTGATATTTCCTTTCCTCATCAAAGGGCACTTTGATTTTCCTGGCACGGTCCTCCCATTCCTCTGGCACCGGGAGCAGCAGGTCCCGAGCCATGTCAGTGGCAAAGTTTAAGCTGGAAAGAAAAAGGAACAAGGCTTTATGTCAGGGATGGGTGACAGTGAGAGGAGAGAGGGGACAGAAGGAGCTGCAGGAAAAGAAGGAGCTGCTGTGGAAGAACAAGGGGTAGAGACTGAGCCAGGGATAACAGCTTCCATCACGGAGCCAGGAGCCCATTCCCCTGGCTGGGGATGTCTCCAGCTGGCTAAGAGCACAGACACCCCATGGAATGCCAAGGGAGAAGCCCTGCTGTGAATGGAGACCCCTCTCAGGCTCACGTGGGCACTGAACAGGTCGGAGAGGGGTGACAAGGAGAGGAAGGAAGGATCCCCTCGGGAGCCCCACTGCTCCCACCCCTGCAGAGTGCCAGGTGGAAGAGCAGAGAGCCAGGCCATGCTTCCAGGTGCTCCCAGGGGGCATTGCAAGCGTTACCTGCGCCGCGCCACGGCATTGGTGTAAGCAGAGTTATCGACCTGGCTGTGGTACTCGTCTGGGGGCATGACACCTGGGGGGACAGGAGGGGACACTTGGCACCTCAGCACACCCAGGGGCTGCCCTGGCTCTGGGCCCCTCCTCAGGGACACGGCTGGAGGAAGGGGACCCTCCTGCCCATCCAGATCCTGCTGGCAGGACCCCACACAGTCCCAGTGGGATGTTCAGTGGAGAACACGCACGGCGCTGGTGCTGAAGCAGGAACAAGCCGGGATACAGCTCTACAGACACCTCATCCTGAGGGCATCTTGAAGGGGACCTTCAGGTCATGGAATCCCAGCGTGGTTTGGGTTGCCTTAAAGCTCATCCCATTCCACACGCCTGCCACGGGCAGGGACACCTTCCACTAGACCAGGTGGCTCCAAATCTCTCCTTTCCACCCCATTCCCATGGCAGAGGTACCTCTGATGTGGTAGAGCTGCTCCTCCTCACTCCACACCATCCTGCTGCACCAGTACTGAGCCACGGCTTCCACCAGCTCCCAGCCCCCATCCTCCCGGAACAGCTTCTGGTCCTGGGGGAAAAACAGGAGCATGAGGGAGACTGCACCAGACCCAAAGTCAGCAGGAGGACGGAGACGAGCTCTGAGGAGATGGAGGGAGCACGAGGAGAGACTGGCCTGGTTCGAGCCAACAGGATGCTGAGACGCCCACAGGAGCAAGGAGAGAGAAGGCAGAGCTGCAGGATGGAGCCTGCGGAGCAGAGGGAGCAGAGTTCCTCAGGGGAGGGACAGGGACAGTCTCCAGGTGTCCTGCCACCAGGCCATCGGGTGGAGCACCCTCCCTGTACCTGCGTGGTGTAGTAATACTGCTCGAAGGCCACCAGGACATCCCCAGTGACATGGATTTCCTGGGCTCCGTAGATCTCCTCAGGACACACTTCCCGGCCAGTGGCTGCGCTCTCCCACGGGAACTTCGCGCCCTGCCAGGACAAGGCAACCATGAGCACATCACCTTGTGCTGCACCCGCTGAAACAGCCCGGGATCCCCGGGGACAGGGACAGGTGCCACCCCAGCCCGGGATCCCCGGGGACAGGGACAGGTGCCACCCCAGCCGGGGATCCCCGGGGACAGGGACAGGTGCCACCCCAGCCCGCTGTCCCTGTCCCACCCGGTAGCCCTGTTCCCGCGCGTTGCGCCTGGCGCCCTCCAGCGTGCGGATCCGGTAGTGCAGGATGGCGCGGGCAGCCTCGGGATACAGCAGCAGGATATTCGGGAACATCCAAGTGTCCTGCGAGGAGCGGGGCGGAGTTGGCTGGGGAGGAAGCATCCAAATGCTCCCGCCAGCTCCACCCTTCGAGTACACCCTCATCCCGATGGAAGGATGGAGTTATGACCGTCCCTATTGAAGGACAGCCTGCTCCATTCTAGCGGAAGGATGGAGCCTTCTACATCCCTGCTGAAGGATAGTCTGCTCCATCCCGATGGAAGGACGGAGTCTTTTCCACCCTGCTCGCCATGCCAAGCCCCCAGGTCAGCACGGCCCCCCTCACCTGGTCCCAGAAGACGTGTCCCCAGTAGTCCTCGCCGCGGGTGCCGTTGGACAAGCCGCCGGGGCTGATGCCGTGGAACGGGACTCCCGGGCTGTCCCGGGGCGGGGTGGCGCTCAGCAGGTAGTAGAGGCAGCCGTGGAGCGCCTGGCGCAGGGCCAGGGGCCCGTCCAGCTCCACCGAGCAGCCCCGGCGCAGCGCGGCCCAGGCGCGGAGGTGGGAGCGGTGCAGGGAGCCCGCGGCCGCCAGGGACAGCCCCGCGCTGTAGCTGCGCTTCGCCTCCTCCTCGCTCTCGGCCACGGCCGTCAGGAACTGCCAGCACCGCTCCCGCTCCTCCCCGCCCAGCGTCAGTGACTGTGGGATGGGGGTCCACAGCATGTGGACAGTGGGGCGGGGGCCCCCCTCCACCTCGGGAACCAGCGTCTGCCCGTAGATGTAGCTGTGGGAGACGGGAAGCGACTGAGGAAGGGGCTTCTTCCCAATATCCCGTATAACCCTACCCTCTGGCAGTGGGAAGCCAAGGCAAACGGTCCCTGCTCCCAGGAATCCAGTTCTAAATGTCATCTCCCAGAAATCTGCCGTTATCCCCAACCTCACTTCTTTGGAATCACATCTAGCCCCTGTCAGCTTCGCTGCTCCCACACATCAGCGTGGGGGATAACTTTGGAATTGCGAGTAATAAAAATGTTTCTATGCTTAATTTCAGGGGTTTTTTATACACCTGCCAGGACGAAGCCGGTGTGCAGAAGCCTCCACAGCCCTCACCATTCCAGCCCCACATCCCCCACCCTTCCAACCCCACTCCAGCCTTACATCTGCAGTTTATCCCTCAGGGGAGAGCAGGGCACTGCGCCACAGCCCGCAGAGGGGGGCTCAGGGCAGGGACCCCCATCCCCACACTCACTGCGCTCCCTGGAAGTCTGGCCCCGGGGTCAAGTCCAGGTCCTGGCTCTGAGGCACAAACAGGCTCTGGAGCTGGACGGTGGCGGGATGTGTGGAGCCCTCCAAGCGCTGGATGGTGATGCTGGAGGCCATCAGGTGCACCAGGGAGTGGTGGGCGTAGAGCTGCTGCGTGGCCGTGTAGCCAGGGCACTGAATGGTATGGCTGAAGGTCCCTGGAAGCACAGACAGAGCCACCAGCCTTTGGAGACTCTTGGATTCCCACCTCTGCCCTATCTGCTGGTTCCTACTGGCCAAGGAGGTGCTTTTCCCGGGTCCAGATCCAGCTGTGGGCTGGACAACGCCGCTGACAGT
Source organism: Cettia cetti (assembly GCA_013401135.1). Taxonomy (NCBI): domain Eukaryota; kingdom Metazoa; phylum Chordata; class Aves; order Passeriformes; family Sylviidae; genus Cettia; species Cettia cetti. The sequence goes on along the minus strand of VZUI01034936.1, from coordinate 32,455 downwards.
GAGCCTGGCCAAGCTGCTGAGGGATGGTCTGTGCCATCAAGCATTTTACCAGGCTCCGTGACTAAAGAGTGTCTGCCGAGCCTGGCCCCAGCAGGGATAGAGCTACAGCCTGAAAACCACTTATTCCCACACAAAAGGGGAATTTTCCGCTTGTTCCAGAGGAACAGCGCCCCGAGGCGAACGGAGAAGGAGGAGAAGGAAGATGCGACTGAGAGGAAGAAGCAGCAAAAGCAGAAAGAACCGAACCTCTGGCAGAGCCCCCAGGGGAGGTGCCGGCTCCCTGCTCACCTGTCCAGGTGTCGAGGGCGAAGCTCTGGGCCGGGCTGTGCGCGCCGGGCGCTGCCATGCGCAGCCCCAGGGGGCTGGGGACATCGGCGCGGTGCGTGTCCCCCGCGGCCCCGCTGTACACGCCGGCGGCGTGCAGGATGTCCCGGAACACGCGGGTGCCCAGGAAGGTGCTGGTCAGCGTGGGCAGCAGCCGCGGGTCCCCGGGCAGCGCCGTGGCCGTGAACACGCCGGGGTCGCCCTCGCCATCGGCCATCGCCGCCGGTCCCACCTGCGGAGCCGCAGGGACGGGACGGGGCTGAGGGGGCAAAGTGCCGCCCCACCCACTCCCTGTAACCCCGCCTGCCACCGGAGTGTCCCTTTTAGTGTCCCCTCTGGTCACCTCCAGGGGCTCCTCCCATCCCAGCTTGCTCCCAGCCCCGGGGTGCATCCCCTCCGCTCCTGCACCCCGTCTCCAGCTCTCACGAGCTTCATCACTTCTCAGCCTCCTCCCTCTTCCTCTTCTGCTGCCGCGATGGGATCGCACCAGTTTCTCCCAGCACACACGGCAACCTTCCCCCTCTTCCTCCCAGCGCTGTTCCGTGACACTTTGAAAAGTTCCTGATGCTTCCCTCTCCCGTCTCACTGCATCCCTCTGTCTGCCCTCATTCCCGCATTTCCAGCTCCGCTTCCTGGGGCAGGACCTTTCTATTCCGCTGATTTATACATAAAATTCTATTTGTTATGCACAAACATATATATAATTATAGACTAAAGATATGTACAGATAGAGACACGCGTAAGCAGCCCCTGACAAAAGGCAGCTGCAGCTGGCTCCTGGCAATGCCGGGCACAGGAAAAACACAGGAATGACGAAATGAGGCTCTGAGAGACTCCGGGAATCCAGCCAGGGTGACACAGGGACAAGGAGGGTGCCCGGCCCCCAAATCCCTCCCCGACAGCAGCCGGATTGCAGGAACGCTCGAACTCAGCTCGGTTTCCTCACTGAGACTGAACTGCGAGGAAAATCCTGCCTTCGGGAAACTGAAAAATCCCGACCCAGCCCAAGCCCCAGGGTGCGGAAGGGAGGAGGGAGCTCTTGCCTTCTGTCCCGACGCCGCGCTGAGCCTGTGCAGGCCGAGAGGCTGCTCCAGGGAAGGACGGAAGTTAACCAATCGAGAAAGAAGGAAGGAAATCGCTTTTTTTTTTCTTTCTTTTTTTTTTTTTTTCTCTCCTTAAAAAGAATTAGTTTGGAAGATGATCCTGGACACGCAGGTATTTGTCCAGCTGAGCTCAGTGCCCGCGGAGGGAGCGCGGCAGCCCTGAGGCTGCGCTGTGCCTGGGAAGGAGGAACTGAAAGAGGAAAAGCAAGTCGGATGGTTTACGATCCCAAAGCCGCTGGCAGAGAGCCGGGTTAGCAGCACACCCCACTGACCTCCCGTGCTCCCAGCCACACTCTGACCCTTCCCCTCGCCTGTTTCCAGGGGGGACAAAAATTCCATCTGGACTTTGGCTTTGGCATGCGTTTCCAGCCCCTTCCAGCTGGTCCCGTCCGGGTGGGTCAGGGATCCAGGGATGGAGCTGCAGCCAGGCACCACCAGCCTCTCCGAGCGGCCACCGGCCCCGGTGAGCACCGGGGTTATTTTATAGCCCGATCCAGCACTCACAGGATTGGCATAACACGTCTGTCCTCCGCTGTAAATCCATGGAAAAGCCCCCATGGAGCCTGGCTGGGTCAGTCCTGCAGCTGCCAGTGCCACAGGGATGCCTTGGGGACACCCTGGCAAAGGGCAGAGCCCGAGCAGTAACACTTGCTCCCAGCTCTACTCCTTTGGTATTCCAGTGCTGATCCCAGCTGTGCCCCAGCAGGATTCATTTTCCCTTTGGTTTGTCCCTCACAACCAGCTGCTGATGGCAGCACAGGCTGAGTCCACGGCAAGGGCAGGAATATCCATCCCCTGGAGGGTGGCTGGGCATCCACAGGGATTCTGGGACACTGGATTCCCCCACCAGCACACAGGGAGGAGCAGTTCTTTCCCCAGCTGATCCCAGTGGCACACACCCCACTTCCTTCCCTTTATCAGAGGAATTTGGAAATAGCCCTTTCCAGAAAGCCCTTTCTCACTGAATGGTGTTTTGAGTTATAAAGTTTCTAAAAGCCCCCAGGACGTCCAAGGAGAGGGGAAGAGTTTTGCTCTAAGGGAAAAGACCCCACCTGGAGGAAGTCTGCTCTCCAGCAGAGCTTCTCAGTGTCCCCCCATGCTGGCTGGGGACAGTTTTTGGTCTCAGAGTCCCGGGCAGTGCTGAGGGGAAATAATCCCAAAGTAATTAAGGGAAGAAAAATGAAGCAGAGAGCAATTTGGGAAAACCTGGCTGCGTCAGGCTGCTCCTCCCCGTACCCCTGGAGCTGTGCCAAGGAGCGGCAGGGGGGCGGTGGCAGCAGTGACAGTGACAAGCCGGGCAGCTGCAGCCCGAGGAGCAGCAGGATCGCCCTGACAGCGCCATGAGGGGTTTCCAGAGGGGCTCCCAGCTCCTGGCAGCTGCACTCCGGATCAGCCGGGTGCCCCGGGCACAGGTCCGCTCCCTACCCCCCGAGGACCCGCTCTCCCCCGGTGTGAGTATTCTGGGATGGCTGAAAAAGTGGGAACACCCCGGCTGGAGGGGCCCAAACCCTCTGTGTCAGGGCCAAATTATCTTGGAAGGGGGTGGAAGCAAAAGCGGAGGGGGAGGAAAAGAAGGAATGTGCCCTCGGCTCCAGCCCACACCCCCACGGTGTCCATGCCCTGCTCCCCACCTGTGGCTCCTGCTTCTGTTTGCTTTTGTCCTTTCAGCCCTGTTTTTAACCTTTGGGATTTGGGGGTCCCCTGCAGCTGAGGCAAGGAGCAGCAGTGACACTCAGGGACAGACCCAGACCCTGTGCCCCTGTCTGGGGACAGTCACCCCAAAGGGGTGTCCCCACAGGCAAGGACAGGGGCTGCTGTCACTGCAGAGCCCAAAGTCCCTCTGGCACTCCCCTGTAGGGACAGTCCCCCCAAACCAGACCCTCCTGGCCTGGGTGAAACAAGCTGGGAAAGGGGAGCTTTCCACCAAAGTCCTGCCTGGTTCCCCCTCCACTTTTTTTTGGGGGGAGGAGGGAGGTTTCCCTCTGCTCCTTTCCAAGGTCTTCAACAAAGGAGCTGCAGGAGAGGAGAGGCTTTTTCCAGGCAAATAAATCAAAGAAAGGTGCCAGTGTGGGGGGTTAATGCTGTCCTGGTTGCACCGGGGAAACGAGGGGCTGCTGCTGGCTGCAATTCCCATCCCAAAGTCATCTGAAAGTCAGGAACACTGCAGGCCCCGGCCACAGCCTCAAGGTCATGCACTGCTCCAGTGTCCCAGAGAAACAACAAACCTGGAGAGCTCCAGCTCAATCCACTGCCAGTGGGAACAGCTCTGCCCCCCAACCTCCCTCCCCAGCCCCAGGGCAGGTCCAAAGGGCCGGGAAGAGCACAGGGAAGCGAGCTGGGTGTGTGGTGCTGGCACCAGCGCAGCCATCCTGGGAGCCCTCAGCCGTCCCGCTGATTCCCGCTCCTTGTCCCCCTCAGGAACAAGCCATCGGCCTGGCCATGATGTTCACGTCCTTCCTGCTGCCCACAGCCTGGGTCCTGGGCAACATACACAACTACAGGAGCAAGCCCGAGTGAGGAGTGGCAGGAGCAGCCTGCTCCCTGCTGAGAGAATCCCGAGGGAAGAGGCCTTGGCACGGAGCCTGGCCTGGATGGAACCCCCTGAGCCTGCTCATTAAAATCCACCTTTGCATCCACCAAGGGCTCATTGGGTCTGCTCCATCCATGTAGGGAATATCTGGATCCCTGCCCGCTGTCCTGATGGCAGCATTCCCTCAAGGGCTGGCAGCAGGTTCCAATGGGAAGCCACATTCCTTCTGGAGCCTCTACCAGCTGCAGGGCTGCATGCACCCAATCGCCTCTCCCAGCACAAGCAAGAAAGCCAATCCAAGGTAAACTCCTGGCAGGAAAATACTCAAAGGCTGGAAGTGACATTAAAAGGGTGCACATCTGCCTACTCTCCTCCCTTCAGGAAAGGCCTCTCCACATCCCAAATTCCCTGTGTCAGGGAAGCAGCCAGCACGTGGAAGGTTTGGGTAGTGAGGGATACTTCCAGGTATCTTGGAAAAGCCTCTGGAGCTGTCCCAGTTCCGCAGATCTGACCCTCATTGCCAGGAGCAGCTCAGAGCTTCACAGCCAGGAGAGTGCTCCTGCAGCACGGGAGCTGTCAGAATGCTCCTGGGAGAAGCTGTTACTGCTTCCCACAGTGACATTCCAGGTTTTGGACGATGATCTCAAGCAGCAGCAGCCCCACAACTCCAGTGGAGTTTCCTTTATTCCCTAAAGTGTAGTGACAGCCATGGGAATGAGGGCTGGACCTGACATGGCACTGGGAAGGAGACTGTGCTCCTTTAAGCCTTCTCCTGTGCTCAGCTATGAAATAAAGGGAACATTTTCCTGATCAGAACACTTACTTCTTCCACACTCTTTCCTGAAGTCAGTAAAAGTGGCACCAGGAATAAGCCTTGGAAGACAGAATGCAGCAGGTACTAGTAAAGTCAAAACCAGGGGCTGGGCAGGGAAGAGGCAGGCACTGGGCACTGAACAACCTCCACCCAGGAGGGAATTTCAGCCAGAAGGAGGAGGGTGAGCAGGCACAGATTCCAGCAATTCCGTTTTGTCCTGTTTTCCAAAGTTTGTCTCCCTTGCGTGAGGCATCTCTGCACCAGTCTGGCACCAGCCACATGCTCCCTTCTTTCTCTTGCTGGATTTACACCCTCAGTCAAGGCAGGAAAAGCAGGAAAAGCAGAAAAATTCCAGCAGTGCCATTTGTTAATGACACCAGAGAACCAAACTGGTGAGGAAAGCTCCTGAATCCCAGCAGTGGCAAGGCCTCAGCGTGGAAACACGTTTTTAAAGCAATCATCAGCAGCTCAGCTGCCAGGGATGGAGACAACACAGAATTCCCAAAAAGGGAAGGCAGAGACGTTTATTCCGGCTATGCCACTGCACCTCACCTGAGCACAAAGCGTTGGTGAAAGACAACACCCCCTCAAGGGTATGGACACACCCACTAACCAGGAATCCCGGGAAAACCCTTGGATGGAGCAAATACTCCCTCTGCTGCAGATGAGGGGCCAGGGGAAGAATAGGATTTGGGGAAGATGATTTGGGGAATGCTGCCTCAGGCTGCTGCAGGGGCAGGGGGAGAGGGCAGTGGGACAGGCTGCGTCCCCTAAGGCCAAGACCTCTTGGATCCTGCACTAGGATCCCACCTTCCTGCAGCAGCTGGAGGCAGGAGGGATCAGGAGTGACCCACCCCCTGGAGCTCTGGGGTCAGGGATCAGAGCCACTCATGCCAGCAGAGGGAAAGCTTGGCTCCAGCACCAAAGGGTCACACAGCAAAAGGCCACGTCCTCGTCCTGCTCGCCACATCCCAGCTGCTCCCGCTCTGCCCACCCACCCCTCCATGGATTCAGTGCAGTCAGTGGCCTGAGTGCTGCCGGCCTCAGGAGCAGCAGGAATCACTCTCTCCTCTATGTCAGGATGTCGTGGGCTTGGTGCTCCACCAGCATCTCCATGCTCCGCACATCCGTGCACCAGAACTCCAGGCGATCCTTCATCCCTTTGATCTGCAAGGCAAGGCCACAGCTCCTGGGAGTGCCCACAGGCCTCCTCACACCTGAGAGCTCCACCCTCTCCTCAAAGCCCCACACACTGACAAAGGGAGATGCCCCATTCCCCAGGCCAGGCTGGATGGGGCTTGGAGCAACATGGGATAGTGGAAGGTGTGGCACTGGATGGGCTTTAAGGTCCCTCCCCACCCAAACCATCTTGGGATTCTGGGATTAACAGCTTCTACAGGCAAATCAGCAAGGGTTAAACTGAAATGCACCAAAGGAACCGTCTGCAGCTGGAATTCCAGGCACCCATTTTTGTGTTTGAAGGTAAAGACGCCCTGCACAGTCTCCTTAAGTGTTACAAGGATAAAATTGAGAAGCTCAACAGCTCCATCATCACCCTGGATTTCTCTCTTCCCAAGAGGAATGTGCCTCCTACATCCTTGAAACTCCCAGAGGTTGTTCCATGCATTTAGGAATGAGGTCTGGATCCTTCTGGAAAACACAGCCATGGCTTCTGTCTTCCATGGTGTTTGTGTGGCTTTCACAGTGCCAGCCCTGTCCTGTCCCACACCTGGAAAGCTTCTGGGTGAAACACCCCGGGAGCAAAGCCAAGCGCCCAGGGAGGCTCATTCCCAAGCCATGACTCATCCCAGCTGGAGCTGGTGGCCCTGGAGGTGGTGGCCCTTACCTGCTGCAGGTCCAGCACCCGTGGCTGCACCCAGGTCATGTGCACCCTCTTGTCCACCTCGTCAATGCTGCCCTTCACCAGCCCCACCGAGAGCGCCTTCATCACCAGCAGCTCCACCTGGGAACACAGACAATCCTGGGAAAGGTCCCACATCACCCCATTTTCCCCCTGAGATGAATAAAACTCGGCATCTTCACATGAGATCCCTCAGAATGCAGGGCAGCAGCTCTCACACCCGTCCCCTTTCAGGTAACACAACTGCCTTGAGACTCAGCACTTCAACACAGAGGAGTTCTTCTCCCTAAAACTTTTCCCTAAAACTGGATTTTAGGGGTTTTTAGTTTTTTTTCCCTAAAACTGGATTTGTTTTCTTTTCTCTGAAATCCAAGGAAGAACAAGGCGATTGGAAAAAGCCAAAAGAGCCCAAATGTCCCCAAGCAGCAGGTGGGAGTTGGCCTCTTCTCCCAGGGACCAAGTGACGGGACAAGAGGAAACAGCCTCAAGCTGCACCAGGGGAGGTTCAGGTTGAACATCAGAAAGAATTTCTCCATGGAAAGGGCTGTCAGGCACTGGAAGGGGCTGCCCAGGGAGGTGCTGAAGTCCTCATCCCTGGAGCTGTCCAAGGAACGACCGGATGTGGCACTCAGTGCTCTGGGCACAGGTTGGACTCGATGATCTTAGAGCTTTATTCCAGCCTAAATGATTCTGGGGTTCTGTGTGGTTCAGGTCCATCCAGGCACTCTCAGAGCTCCAGAACCCGGGCATTACCAAGGGTGCCTAACCCCAAACTCACCTCGTTGACGGTGACTTTGGCACTCTTGGCAATCTCCTCAAAGGTGAGCTGGCGGTGGTTGGCTGGGCGGGTGAAAGTCATCTGGATCCAGGGAATAAACAAAAAAAAAAAAAAAAAAACCAAACCCACAGGGTTTGGGGATTCCCAGAGCTTCCCCAAGCTGCCCTGTCCAGTCCCACACTGCATTGGCAACTGCATTGCTCAAGTTTAACTCATCTCATCTCAAAATAAGTCAAACAAGAATGTTTTACACCGGTGTGGTGACGGCAGAGCCTTCCAGTGACAGGAAGGGACTGTTTCAGGTTATCCATCAGGAAAAGGACACTCAGTCCTTGGGAAACAAAGATGTTTAACTGTGCTCTAGCAGCCTTATGTTACACTGGAACATATTCCAGACACCACCCCTGAAGGATTGCTCTCACCCTCCTCCATATCACAGAATTGACACCTTCCACTATCCCAGGTTGCTCCAAGCCCCGTCCAACCTGGCCTTGGGACACTTCCAGGGATGGAGCAGCCACAGCTTCTCTGGGCAAACTGTGCCAGGTCCTCACCACCCTCACAGGGAAGACATTCTTCCCAATATCCCCCCTAACCTTCTGTCAGAGAAGCCATCCCCCCTTGTCCTGGCACCGCATGCAAGAGCCCCCCTGGACCCAGGGACAAGCAGCCCAGCACAAGGTGTTTTCCCTCATGGCCCCTGCCTGTGGCTCCATCTACAGGCAAAATCCACACTGAACTTCCTGTACCCAGGAGTTCCTGCAGGTGAGTGACCAGCCACACTGCGCACATCCCAACTCACCTCCATGAGACACAAGAGCTGGATCTTCTGCAGCAGGAGCGCTTCGTTTGCAGCCAGGTCGGGCTGTGAGGGGAGAAAAGGCACCAAATCAGGACAGGATTACATTCTGTCCCCATTCCTTTACATACAGGAATAAATCCCTGGGAGGGTTCATTCAGGAGGAAGGAGGCCACGCAGCCCACCCACCAGCCAGGAATGGTTCCAGAAAACAACCCAAGTGCCACTGAACGCACAAATCCACTGTTATGCCAGTGATTTCTGGTGTAGCCAGTGCAGGGAACATCCAACATCGCTGTTTTCCCTCACACTTCCCAGAACAGGAGGGAAAACCACAGTTTTCCATTGGAAGCACTCCAGAGGGAAGCCAAAAGGAAACTAATCACGTGCATCAAGATGGAATAACCACTCCCAGGCTCCGATCAGAATTGTACCAGTGCTCCAGAGCCAGGAATGAGGCAGAGATGATTAAGAAAACGTCCACAGACTCCAAGTGTCAGGTGGAAATCCCAAGCCTGGGCCTTCAGCAGGTCCCAGAGCCCTCACCTGCTGCCCCCAGGCTGACTTGAGGGCCTGGAAGGTCTCCACGTTGCCGCTGTTGAAGGCGAAGAGGGTGTCAATGAGCCACTGCCGGTCTGTGCTGCGCAGGGACTCCAGCACGGGGTGCATCAGCTGCAGGGGACAGGCCGGAGGGTGTCAGCAGGAAAAAAAACAGCTCCTGGGCCTCCAGGGCTGAAGGGATGTGGCAGCACTCACCAGCTCCCCAAAGTTGTAGACGCCTTCTCCCAGCAGCCCGGCCAGCCCAAGGGTGAAGGCTCTCTCCTGCTGCTCTGATACTGGAAAAAAACCAAAACAAAAATAATTTGGATGAAAAAAGACCCAAACCAAAGCCATTATGAAAAAAAAAATACCCTAACCAAAAATAACTGAGATTATAAAAAAAAAAAAAAAAGCCAAAAATAATTTGAATAAAGCACCACTTTTAGCTCCATTGAGCCCTCCCTCACCTACAGTAAACTATTCCCAGCCCTCATCTTCCCCCACGCCGCCTGAAATTCAGGAGCCTGCAGTAACCACAGCACAAAAGGGCAGCTTTTTGAATCTTGAGCGAAGATTTTGGGGACTTGGAACAAGCTTGTCCTTCTGGCAGGACCATTCCCCCTTTTCCCCCAGTGCAACTCAGGAGCAGGTCCTCGGGGGTCACTCCTCAGTGCAGCCAGACCTCAGATCCACCACAGCACAGCCAAATCAACAGAGAAATCCTCAGCCAGGGCACTTTTTGGGGCTGGAGGGGAGAAGGTGAGCGTGGGAAGGGGGCTCTCCCCTGGAGAGGAGCTACCTGGCAGGTCCTTGACCTCGATGCAGCCCAGGAAGCGCAGCGCGTCCTTGTAGTAGGCGGCGTGGTTCCCCACGGTCTGGTAGTACTTGCTGGAGAGGTCGTAGAAGCGGCTGTGCACTGAGGTCACCCCGGGGAGGGTGTTCAGCATCTCCTCCACCTCCTCAATGGTCTCCTGGGAAGGACAAGAGCCGGCTCTTACAGCTCCCAGCTCCGAGGATGGCAGCCTTCCCGAGGGATCACCAGTGACATGGGCAAAGCCACCATCACCCCTACACCCTTCCCTGTGCTGAGGGCCTGGCACAGGCTGCTCAGAGAAGCTGTGGCTGCCCCATCCCTGGAAGTGTCCAAGGCAAGGGTGGAGCAACCTGGTCTAGTGGAAGCTGTCCCTGCCCATGACTGGGTGGTCTTCAAGATCCCTTCCAACCCCCAAACCCATCCCTCTGCACTTGCTCTAAGAGAACCAAAGCTACCCTGCCTGAACAAACACCACTTTGGGTTTAAGAGACTGTTTTAAAACCAGCCAAGGATGACAAACCCCATGTGCTTCGCTCAGGCAACACCAAAAGTCACCGTGAGCAGCTCCCACAACCCGGTAAGCTCACAGGCCCCAGGAGGCCGGGAGCTGGGATAACCAAGGAATGTCACAGCACCCCAAAACTCCCCATCCTCGCCACCCCTCACCTTGGTGACCTGCAGGTCCCCGATGTTGAGCTTGAGGGCCCCGATGGCTGTTTTGCACAGGATCACGGCCTCGTCGCTGCTCTTCACCTGCAGGGACACAGGGACCTGCTCAGAGCGTCACTGCAGCCAGCTGTGCTCCAGGGGCTGGATAAATGTCACTTGTCAACACCTTCCTGCATTCTAATCCCTGTGCAAAGTGCCCTTCTCCAGCACGGGTGACAGACAGGCCAAAGACTCCTGGCCTGATCGGAGGCAAAACACACCAAGAGCAACTTCCAACATACCTTTTCCCGGGTCTTCTCCAGAAAAGTCAGGGCCACGTTGGGATCTGGAGTAGAGGGAAAAACAGATTTAAATGGGCAGCTCTCATGGAGCTAAATCTCGTTGATCAAGACACCTTTGACAGGATTCCTGAAGGCTGGAATATGGGTTTTCCATGGTGTACCCTCGGCCTGCAGCAAGTGCTGCCAGTTAAGCCAGCCTTTTCCTCACCAACCACCTCTCCGGGGAAGCTGTGGACTCTCTACTCCAGCTAGCAACAATAACTTAAGCTTTTTAAGCCAGCACTTTCCCTTCCTGACACAGCAGAAGCACAACAACTTCCCATCCAAGACCGACCCATCCCTGGCCACATTCCAGAGGAAGGGAGGACACGCACCTGTCATCTGCCGGACCACGTGCAGGATAATCTCCACCAGGGACAGGGGGTTCACCCTGCAGGGAGCAGCTCAGAGTCAGCACAGGCCCCCCAAGCCCCCCAGGTGACCCCCAAGCCCCCCAGGTGACCCCCAGGAACTCACCTGTGCTCAAACTCGCTGATGAAGTTCTCGTAGAGCTGCGGGGACAAGGACAGGGACACTCAGGGCAGAGAGCTTCTCACCCTATTTCCTCTCTATTCCAGCTCATCTGAGCATCCCTGGAAGTGCTGGACAGGGCTCTGAGCCAACTGGGCTAGTGGAAGGTGTCCCTTCCAGGGAAGGATGGAACATAATGATCCTCGAGGTCTCTTCCAACCCAGACCCTTCCAGGATCCTATGATTTTTCCAGAAAATCGGGCATCCCATACAGAACTCACTGTTCAGAACCCAGAACTGCTCATTTTATCTGATTCTATCCCTACAGGCTTCTTTCAGTGACGACATCCTGCACTTGCAAACCTCTTGCTAAAATATGGAGTGAAAAAAAATCCCCCCTCAACTCCCAAAAATAAAAATTTTAGGTGAGTGAAGTAGAGAATCACTTCAAAGCTTCTGAACCCGAGACACTTGACTTCAGTAGAATTTTAACACCGTCACCAGTGCAAACAGCCCAGGCACTGAACCCACCCTGGTTAGTAATTCTCCAAGAGAATTAAGGAAGAGAGAAGCCAAAGGCGGAGTTTTTCCTGGTACAAAAAACCAGGAAAGCTGGGAAGAGTCCGCTCACCTTGATGAGCCCATCTCCCTGAGCGAAGCAGGGGTCCTGCACGAAGTCCAGCACCTGCAGAGTGAGCTGGTGCCACAGCCTAGGGACACAGAACAGCCCCGTGAGCCCCACGCTGCCAAACCGCGCCCCATCCCGGGACGCGCCCGGCGCACCGCGCAGGGACCGACGAGGGCGCGGACCGGGGGCGAACCGGGCAACGGGAGCCCCTGACAGAGGCAAACACCGCCGGAGACACCTCCCGGGCGACAAACGAAGCGGTTAAAGGCCCCGGGCCCCGGGAGGGCTCCTCAGCCCCGCGGGCCCGGCCGCGCTCGGCTCCGGGACCCGGGGCGGGCGATCCCCCCGCACCCGGTCCCCGCTCACTTCTTGTTGTAGAGCTCCTCGAGGCGGTGCCACACGGCGGCCTGGCCCGGCCCCGCGCTCTGGCTCTGCTGCAGGAAGCCCGGCACGTCCTTCATGGCGGCGGCGGCGGGGCCCGGTCGGGGCCGGTCGGGGCCGGGGCCGGGCGGGAGCGGACGGGCTTACCTGCACTTGGGGCTGCTTTGGTTGACTTTCCAAGTCAAGGGAAATGTGTGTGTGTTTGGGATGGAGGCAGCAGCGCGCATGCGCCATCAAACTTGCCCTGATCCCGGATTTTTCCTCCTCGCGCTCCCCTTTGCTTTGATTATTGAATTTTCCTATTTCTAATAGGAGGGCGGGCGTCGCGCAAAACCCGGCCTGGAGTCTGCCGCCGCCCGCCCTGGCCCGCCCGGGATAGGAAAGGGGGGAGCGGCGGGAGGGAGCGGGCACGGAGCGGACTCGATCTCCAGGCAGGCAGGGCAGGCAGTCAAGGGAGAGGCGCCTGCAAAACCCGGACCGGATCACGCTCCCTTGGCAAGGGAAAAGGCGAGAAAGTGTCCCTATTTCCCAGCCCGCGAGGGCAGCTGCCTGTCCCCTACCCTGTTCCTGCAGCAGCGGTTCCTCTTCCCCATCCGTCTTCCTTCCCAGAGAACCACTGTAAATTTTGTAAAATTTTCTATTTTGCAGCCTGCTGACCCCTGTTCACCTTAGTTCCATAAGACTAAACTCCACGGAGGTGACAAATAACTAGGTTGTGTGTACCGCTTTATTATCCTGCTGGTTTTCCTAGGCATGATGTTCAGTTGCTATTTTACAAACTGCTAAACTTCTGTACTTTTCTTTTGCTAATGTTCTTTGTCTGGATTTCACTCAAGCTTAGAACTAACTGTTGTCTCGGATCTACAACTGTAGTATTTCTCAGTTTGGCTGTGCTGGCTTTGCTGGCAGTTGCACAAAGAACTAACTTTTGCAGGTCTGGATCCTAGAGGAAATGCCAAGGAGCAAATGTGCAAGCTATAAGCAGTTTTGTAGGCTGGGCTGGTTTTGGGAGATGCTGTTGCAGGATCAGAGACAAGAGTTCTCAAGCACCTGAATTTCCAAAGGCAGGCATTCACATTTCTGTGTTAAACTACTTTCCCCAGCTCTACCTTTCATTTCACTGAGACAGTGAGTATACATTACAGTTGCATGTGCACATTTTGTGGTGGCGATTCCTTAGAAGCATCCACAGAGACCTTTTCCTTCATCCCCTGCTTGCCTCTACAGGAGCCGAGAGCCTGGGCTCACTGGCACCATGCACTCAGCACTGGGGTTTGGAGGTACAGCTGCCTGCCTGCCCAGACAGTAGGCCTGGGGGATGGATCTGCCTCCATCCTAGGGCTTGCAGGATTTGGGCCCTAGGCTGAAGCTAGGCAAATCTGTAAACTCTTGGATAATTTTTCTTATTGGCAGCAGTGAGCTCCGCATCAGCACACCCACACAGAAGCCCTTGCAGGAGTGTCTTGCTCTTCCCATGTGCTTCCTCTTCTGTGTCTGTCTCCACCTGTTGCCTCTTGTCCAGTGTTTACACCATCAGCTCTTTGGGGCAGAAATCATGGTTTTGCTCTGGATTTGTCAGTGCCTTGCACAATGTGGCCTAGCTCCATAACCACAACTCCTATATGCTATTGCTACACACATAAATAATAATAATGATTAATAATAATAGGCTAATTCCTCTGATTTTGATGTGACTACTCATGTGAGTAAAAGTGACTCACATACATGAGCGTTTGTGGGACTACTGCCAGGTCTTGAGCTTTTATTGTGAGTCTTCCAATATTTGGTGTTCTCTTTTGATTCTCAGCTCCTGGAATGACTTGTTTCTAGCACTTGCATTTACACAAGGACACTTGGAAATGTAGCCTAGTGCTGTCAAAAGCCTCAGAAGCCAGAGAACAAATACAAAACTTCCAAAGAAATAAATTTTTAATGTTTTTTTGTGAAAATTCTGTGATTTGGCAGCTCAGGGAGGGGTGGAGTCTGACTCATGAATTTTGAGCAGTCAGGTTTAGCCATGTGCATCAATTGAGTTAAATATTTAGGTCTCTGTAAAGACTAGACTTCTATTAACCAGGCCAAACTTACAGTGCAGAGACATATTTTATGGGAGTAATGTTTAAAGTGCAAGTTTCTTTGCAAAATCTGAGTTTTTATATATTTGCATATTGTTTGGAATTTGTCATTCTGTAGTTATTTATTTTTACCTGTTCACAGTAAGAAAGCAGGGAAAAAAGGTATGAAAATGGGATTATTAAAGTAAATAGGACTACATGAGACTCTTATAATAATTGTGGGAAGTATTTATAAATTGCTGAAAATACAACCAGCAAACTTCTTGAATTTGGTATGCTGGAAAGACACTGCCAGGTTAAAACTCAAGTTTTTCTGAAAGTAAATGTCCCAACTTCTTCTCACAAAAGTAGAAGACAGCAGGTCCCAAGCAATGAATTCTTGCTTATGAGGCATCCCTGAAGAATGAAGGGTTGGGAGAATAGGGCCCTTTAATTAAAACCTGCATCGTTATTTTTAATTGCATTCTACTTACTATTTTCTTGTTCACGTTTTTGCATTTCTCTCATCTAGGGTGTTGAACACAGACTGAATGGTCTTCCTTCTGTTTGGAAGTTTTCTAATTTTGAAATGCTGTGGAGCTGGCCTAGTTAGGAGCACTTGGGCCAGTGTTTTTGAGGTGGTCCTGTTTATCACCACAGATCTCTTCTACCTATGCTCCCCTGCATATAGTGGGAGGCTCAGATACCATATGAGTTGTGCCTCTGACAGCTTTGAGTCTCATTCCAGACCACAGCTCACTCAAAACCCATTCAGCCCTCTGATGTTCACTATACAAGCCCCAGAGTGCACAGCTCCTTAGCCAGATAGAACAGGAGGTAATGACACCTTACACAGCCCATTCTAGATAGAAAGAAAATAATTTAGCAAATTGCAAATGATACATACTTAACTATTTATGCAGCATCTTCCTGTCATCAACCCAAAGCAATTTTACTTCCGTGTTGAACAGTGGATGAAAATGTTCTATAGATTTAACCATTGCAGGAGTTCCTTTTAAGTGGTGCAGTAATCTCTCTCCAGCTAATTAAGTGTTGCAATAAGGCACCACCCTCACAAGTCCTTTGTGTTCTTGTGTCAATACTGCCCCCAAACCAAAAGTGCTGGCATCTGCATCTGTCAGAAAAGTGGGTCTGAAACACAGACTAACAAAGGAGCAATATGGCCATCAGTGGAGCAATATGGCCATCAGCAGGGCAATCTCAAAACCCTTTTCCTAATTCTGAATATACCCAATTTCATTCAGATTTCCTCTAAAATGCAATTTACTTTCTCAACAAGCCCATGATATGGTTTAATAGCACTGGAAAATTCAACAATAAACCTCAAACAGAAGCTGACTGACATGTATCTGGTGAGCCAGAATCCATCTGTTCCTTCAGAACAGATTCAGTTTTGTTCTTGCCCATGGAGGTTCCTTGCCCACTGCTCAGGATTCAACTTGAACCAAATCATGTCTCTTGTTGGGACTGAAGATCCTTAACCAAAGACCTCTAAGAAAAATGTCTCACAGTTTTGCTCTTTTCTGTTTCAAGACTATAACACAACAGTGGGAAAAATCCAAAAGGAATCTTGGACATTACTTTCATTTCCTTTCCTCTTATGGATCTCTTTGCTGGCATTTACTAAACACGCGAGACCTTGCACAGTTGTGGTTCCCATCTTCAGTAGTTTCTGCTTGCCTGAACATTTAACAAACAGTTCAGTTGCACATGATCATTGGCAGCTCAGTTTCCACATGCTCTTTCATCTCCAAGAGGTTTCATCTATTTCCAGTCTTTCTTTAGCTTACCATAGCATGTAGTGATGCCATTAGTCCTGCACACTACAAGCTTAGTGCCCATAAGACATTGGTTCTATTGAGCTACATATTTCAAATGAATTTCCATGGACTGAAGTTGCAGGGCACGTTTTATGCTATTTATCATTCAGCAATTAGCAATAATAGCATCCAAACTCATTATTAGGTTGTCTGCTGTCCACAACTCTTGGTTTAACCCAGAAATTTGTCTCTTAAACCTTACTTCATAGAAGTTGCTTTGCTTTTGCTTCCAGCCCTCAGAGTGAGGGCTCCATTTCCACCATGGAGTGGGGTGGGTGCAGCTTGTAGACATGCAGGACATGGTGGGTATCTGTCAGATTCCCTTGTGAGCTGCTGGGCAGTGGTGAGATGCGAGCATGAGGAGGCAATACAAGCCATTCAGCACAGAAGTGAACACAATATTTAGACAGATGACAGGGCAGCTGTGGGTCAAGCATACTAGCCATGTCTTTACTGCAGAGTAGAGGTTAATGTATTGTATTCACACCCAGCACATACCCCAGAACACTCCATCTGGCTATGCTGTGCAAGTGCAGCCTGAGAAAACTACATACCCTTAAAAATTACTCACACAAAAAAAATTATGCTAAAACAACATGAGAAGAGCATGGATTAAAATGCCATAAGCAGAGAAATACATGCTGAGGGTTCTACCTTTGTCCTCAGGTCACCCTGCTTTTGGTAGAAGGGAGGAAGGAAGGACTGCAGAGGTAGTTCCTGTAGCTCTGAGGTTCATGCCAATACTCAGGCTGAGATGGCTTTTTCCCACCCACTCGGAGCAGGTGACATGCTTTTCATAGGTCTACATGCCACATTAGTTCCTCAAAGAGGCACTTAATCTCTAATAAATGAGGAGGTCTAGACTGACCAAACTACTAAACTGGACTGAACCAGTCACCCATCCCATATGGACAACCCAAGAGCCATCAGGCATCAGGAATTGCATTTTCCAAACCCAGCACAGGCCACGGTGCTGTCCAGGACCTCTGATCCTGCTTCACAACTCACTGGAAGAATGAAGAAATCACTCAGACATGCACTATAAAAAGCCTGTGTATTTACTGAGTTTCATAATGGAAAATTAAAAGTAATTGCAGAGGAGGAGGAGGCATTTTTTCAGTTGCAACTGTAATATTATCCACTTCCATATTTTATCATTGGAATGGCACAAGTAATCGAGTAGTCATCATGTGGTCATTGTTTGCCAAGTGCCTTTTTGTCACAGGCACTTATTTCTTTGCATGTACCCATTTCAGAGGAAGAAGTTGGTTAGATTCTCATTGTATCCTGCTCCAAATCCCCTGTGCAGGGGAGGCATTGCTTCATGCTGGCAGTACTGGGGCAAGAATTATTTATATTGAAGAGGATCAGGATCTGCATTTTAAAATGTCTTTGCTTAAAAATACATATAATTAATATAAATATGAAAGTATGTTATATAAATATTGAAACCTTGTGGACCTAATTAAAGGCCTACAGACAGATACTAACTTTTGGTTGGTATAAATGAGTATGTACAAGAATTTACCCTGCTCAGAATCTGTCCTTACCTGTCTTATTTGCCTCAAATATATATAAGGTTCAAGCAAAAGACTTGACACTTAACAAGAAGTATCTTTCATTTAAACCCAGTTCTGCCCCAAAATTGCCCAATCACTTCACTATTCCATGTGTCTGGGTAACTTCCACTGGTTTGGGGTTTAGTCCTAAGAGAGACTACCAAAGGTAACAAATAAATACAGAAGGAAACAATAATAAATAATCAACAACAATAATAAAACTGGAATTCAAGTGTGAAGTATGTTTGTAATTGTCTGTCTGTGTTAGAAAATAATCAACTAAATAGCAATAAATAATAAAAATTTATATTAACAGTTCATTTGTGCTGATACAGACCTTCAAGTTGGAGTTCATTATATTAATTTACTAATTAATTAGGCACTACATCACCTGGCACCTACATAGATTTTATTACACTTTATGGATGGAAAACTTAAGAGTCTTGCCTAGGGACACAGTGAATCAGTGGCAGAGCCGGACGCAGAACTGGAATATCCTCCACAGCTCTAAGTCTGTTTACAGCATAAAGCTGCCCTGATTTTCTGTCTAATTTAGTTCAGCAGATGCAGTTCTCAGTGTGGGGACTTCAATTTGGGTGCAAGATGGAGTCATTTTGTTTGAGCTTTAATCAGTTCTTAATTATATCAGGCTACTTATTTAAGGACAGTTTAAAAAATACATTTTGGGCTATTGACTTAAAAACACAACTTTAGTTTAAATGCTGCAATTTTTCTGATAGGTCCAAAGTCACAGCAGTTCTTCAGGTCCCTCCCTTCAGCATGTCACTAGCCAACCTCACCTGCTGAACTGAGATGTGCAATTTTGAGTGTCTCCAACTAAACAGTGCAAATATTGGCCCTGAATTTGGTTAAAGACAGAGCTAGTGGAATTTAGTTTGGCATTTTAATAAACAGTTTAAAATTCTTCAAAGTCAGGGTTTGCAACCGAGTCTTAATTGCTTAAGGAAATGCTGTTAGTGCCCGGAGCTGAGTTAATTACAAGACCATGACGCTTTCCACACTCCCTCTCCCGGGTATCACAAAACATTTCCATCAGGGAACATTTATTGATGGACTTTTTCTGAAACTTTGGTCCTTCCATTTGGTCACCCGCAACTATGTCCTGGGCAAGAGGAGGTGACTTGATTATCTCTGTCTTGCTCAGTGTCTCCGCAGGTCACACTGGCACTGGGTCACAGACACAGGGACTCCTCAGCCCTCTCCCTTTTCTAGCAGTGCTTGCCAGCCTGGCAGGATGGTGTGGGAGTTTTGCACTGGCCCAGTGAGGTGGAGGCAAACCAAGGGCTGTGTAAGGAATGCAGGAGAACTGCACAGGATAATGGGAAACATTATTTATAGCCTGAATGCAGAAAACCTCCCCTTCCTCCCCCCTTGCCAACAGACAAACCCATGTCCAGTAATGACAAAGTCATTACCTTTTTATTATTTTTCAATAGGATTCAGATGTAGCGTGTCTGTTCCTTACAGGCTGATCTGATGGCTCCAGTCTTCTGTCATACTGGGAACACATCTAAACACACCAAGTGGGTGTGGAGTCACCAGCTATGCTTTAGAAAATTTGGGCCTTATCCTCCCAGAAGCCTGTTATCTCACTTATTAAGGGAGAATTATAATGTTTCCCTTCCTCCCAAGAGGAATTTGGGACTACAATAAAGGCCCTGTGAGAACTGCTGCAAGATCAAAGCAGGGATCCCATTGGAGAAATTCAGCATAGTGCTGTCCCTGATAAGACATGGTTTTGGGGGCCCCTAATAGAAACAATGGGCTTTTCAATAATTTTTTTTTTCTAGCACAAATGTTATCCTTGAGAAAAATAATTTTTTCGTGTGGAAATCCTAAAATTATATGATCCTCAGATACTGAAAAGGCTGAATTTTTTTTTAGATTTGATGCTTTTCAAGCTTTCCATTCTGATATCATATTTCCCATGAGAAGTCCCTATTCTGACATGCTTTTGTTCACTATTCCACCTCTGATCATTCTCCGAAAAGCTTCCTCCTTCACCTGATGTCCCTCTGTAACTCCAATCTTCCTTTTTTTCTTGCATCTAATGCCATAGCATGTTTCGTCTTTGTTTTTATGCTTTGTAAATGTCCTTCCCTCACTTTGTATCCTTAACAAGACCCCTGTGTGTGCTCTGATAACCCACGTAGCACCCATGTCTCTGGGATTTATTTTGAGATCTGCTGCTTGTTTATTTATTTTCCTTTTAGCACACCCAGCGAGGCCTGTGTGGCAGGAGATGTGAAGGGAGGTGATTATGGGAGAATATTTCCCCTCGCTGCTCATTCATGACAAACAAAGAGCAGTGATTGATGATTAAAAATGCATTCTCTGGGCTTGTTTTCTTTTGTTTTACCATTATGGAGATAATATAAATACTGAATACTAATCAATCCAGACCTGGCGAGACCTCACAGACCTTCTACATACCCAGGGCTTTGCTCTTCCTTATAACCTCTGCATCTTTCTCCTCTCTCCTTTGTTTCTAAATGACAGACCTCCATTCCAACCAAAAAGGATTAAGTTAACTTTGGATGAATTTGGGCTGTCTGGGCTCTCACCCCTGCCAAACACCCATACTCTCCCCTGAAAGGATAGTCTATATGCTAAGGCACCCAGGCATTTCCATGCCCTTTTCCTTCCTTCCCTGCAGTGGGGTGGTAACAGAAATTAATTCCTCAGATCAAAGAAAAATTTCTCTTTTTTAGGAAGCTCAGAGTGCTACAAATTTGCTTGCAAAGTGGATACCTGGTGGGGAAGAGAAGAGATCAAGAAGTCCCTTCTAAAACACTCATTATTCATAGCAGTAAGGCTGGATTTCTCCCTGGGCATTTCTGTGCAAAAGCCAGAGTGCCACATCTGATTCTGCTACATTACACAATGTCCAGATAAACAGCAAACTCGGTGGCGCTTGCATTCTTTTATCTTTATTCAGTCAAATTAACTGCTTTCTCTTTCCCTTCCCGCACCCCTGCCCTCGCCTCATTCTCCCTCACTCATGTAAAATAGAGACATGCCACACTGACCTCTGCAAAAAATTGATCAAAATCATCTATCCCAATGGAATGAGAAGATTTCACTTCACTTTGACCTAAACTACTACTTTTCTCTAATCAGCTATTTCCTGTGAGATTTTTCCAGTGTTCTGCTGAAGTCAATATTAAATCTCCCATACAACAAAGCTCTGACTGACTTCGGTGTGAGCACAGCTGCATTGAGGCTCAGCTTTTGCTGAAATCTTCCCAGAGAGTAGAGTGAGGTCCCTCTTCTGCTCCTGACTGCACACAGGCAGACCCGAGGTGCTGATGGGGACACTGGGACACCAGCAGAATGTAACAGCAAGCTGCACAAGAGTTTGGTTGCCCATGTAGCTCAGATTACAGAAAATAAAATACAGTGGGCACTGACATATATTTTTCTTAATATGCTTAGAACCAGCCCAGGAATAGCTGAGCTCAGCTGGAACATATCAGGAAGGAGAAGGAAGAGAATCTGAGCTGGGCTAGCAAGAAATTTTAGTCTAAACCATATGGCAAGAAACTGCAGTGTGTTCTTATCTTGAAGCCTGAGGATTTATTTTATGCACATAATTCCCTGATCATCTTGATGTAGCATCTCTTAGAAGGAGGGTGTTACACTATCTAACCACCACTGCTGTAAGTTGACAATCTCTCTATCATCTTAACTTTCTTAAATAATTTTAAATATATATCTGTGTTTATGAAATATCAGGGGCCTGATGCCATTGAAGTCTGGGGAAGGACTCTAATCAGTTTGAGTAGGCATTTGGATCAAGCCCATAGATGCTCACTACTTTTTTCTTTAAATATTGTATCTCTGCATCACGTCTTTGCATGCTAGTCTTCTGTAGTACACCCAGGGTCTTCCTCTCCTTTGAAATACGTGATTTTTTTTTTTTTTCTATGAGAACAGCATTTCTCTAAAATCTGTGCTCAAAAATTAAAGCCACTGCTCGCTAGTAATGAGGGAGCCTAAAGTGCTGATTTTTAGCCAATACACTTTATCCCTCTGTTTCCAAATTTATTTACCTCCCTCTTCTCAGAGCAGTGTGAAACCAACTCAAAGTGAAGGGGGCTTTGCAGCAGTAATGATAAGTAAATCTGCTTCAGAGTTTTGAGTATACCCTCAAGTCTGCAAGCTGCTTTCAGCTGCAATGTAATTGCCATCAGTTAACCAACAAATTCTGTTTGCAGACTTGTTTCACCAGATTCAGTACACAGATTGATCAAAGTCGCTCTTTGGTGAGCCTCTGCCATGCAATGGTATCTTTACACAGTGGTCTGTTCAAAGGAAATGTTGTTATTGCCGTATTTTCAAACATACACACTTTCACCCAAAGATCCTAACTCATCTGGCAGTTTGTTTCAGTGATAACACTTAGCAAAAGCTTGGCAGAGACAGAAATGCATGTGTATGCATGTCTGTATGTGTATGTATGCACATGTCCTACACCCACTCACACCACTTACTGATCCACTGGCTGATGTATTTATGGCTAGTTTGCTTACAAACCACTGCCCTCTGAGGAGCTTACAGCCACCTCCTGCAACCGTGGCACACTCTTGTCTCAACAGTTAATCCTGCACTTCATAAAGACTCTGTTTATAACCTGGTTAAGGCCAGTGCCCTTTATGCACACGTGAAGTCCAGGCCAGACATGCTACCAGACACATTTTGGCAACGCTACCCCTAAGGTGTGCTCTCCTTGCTGCCTGGTTCATGCACTTTCTAGCCCATTTCTCTGCAGTCACCGTGAACCCCCAGAGGCTCCAGGGACAGGAGGACCCACCTTCCCTCTCCCTTAAGCTGATGGCATCACTTCTCTCTCTTCTTCAGATTCTTCTCATATTCTGAACTCTCATGAAAAACAGGCCATGCTTGGGGTTGCGTAGCATAGCAAAGCCAAGAAGCATCACTCTGAAGCTGGATTAGAGAATGAGCCTGGAACATTTTCTCTAGAAAAATGAATCTAGACCTAGAAAGTGAAGAGATGAAAATATGGCCAGGTTGCATCTGGATGGATTTCCTCAGACTAGAGCAGAGGCTGGGGCAATTTTCAGTCCATGATATTAAAAAGGTCAGAGAGAAAATCACACTGGTCCTAGGCATAAATGAATTGAATTGCAGAGTATGACGACACTGCAGAGTACAATGCTGTTTAAAGATACCTAAGCCACTGCTGAGTAAGTACAGCGAGCAGTGTAAAATTATACCAGACAGGTCACTGTACTAATAGAGCCATATTCTTCTGATATCAAGCTACTCAGGTATCTCTAAAAATGTGAGATGTATGTACTAAACACTGCAACTCCCACTTCAACTGTTTTGTCACCTTACCTCAACATCCTAATCTGTAAAATTGGAGGGAGGGACAGGGGGAGAAGATCACTGCTGCTATATTCGGAAGGAGCTATGAGATGTATTTGATGTTTTTTAAGAGCCCTGAAACCTCAGAGAAGGGCAATTTATTGTTCTTATTTTCCTGTGATCACACTATTCCCACTGGGATTGTTTATTTCTCAGCTCTGGGTTTCAATTTATTTATTTCTCATTGTGCTCTGGGTTTTCACACAGAGCAATTTCCACTAGCAAAGACTGAAGGGACTATTTTCCCTTTCTGGCTTCAACTTAACAAACGTACAGGCTGATAAATCCTCTTGTGAAAATCCTACAGGGTGAAGAAGGCTACAGATCAAAGGGAAGGAACATTTGTCCTCTAGTATGCTACCAATGCCAGTAGAACCTCCTCACCTTCATAAAATGATCCTTCATAAAAACTCATGTCCCACCCTTGCACTCTCAGTTCCCAGATCCAGACTTTTGACTTTGCCACACATTTCTTCTACCCAGATCTGACAGTGTAATCTGGCTGTATTGGCATTAAAAATTCAATTTCCTTGTGAAAGACACATCTGAGAGCACCAGGAAATAAGGAAGCAGAGAGAATAGTACTGGATCCCAGGCTGCCTGGTATGTGGAGCTACAGGTCCTTTGTGAGTTTGGGGGGAAACCCCACCCAACTCCATGTCCCAGATCCACCTGGGAATGCTGTGCAGTGAGCAGCCACCTTGGTGCACTCTCAGGATGCTCAGATCTGGGCAGACCAGGTTGGTTTGTTCCAGGTTCCAGGCTTTGGTCTGGTTCCTGGTAGCTCTCCCTCCTGCTCCAATATCACAAATATGCTGTACCTGAGACACCTATGGAAATACAAAGGTCACTGCACCACTGCGTGTGAGTGCAGAGGTTTTTCCAAGGCAGCAGACACGCCCAGCACACCCAAGGACCTGGTTCCATGTGGTCTCCATGCAATGCACTCAGTCCTGGGAGAAGCTGAAAGCAGGTCCTCGGTAACCCCTCTCAGTCTAGTTCCTTCTGCATGCTGGAGCCATTACTAGAAACAACTCAGGAATGGTCCCAGACCCAGTCCCAAAGTCCTTGCTCTAATTCAGATATCAGGGAAGGTGCTAAAGTTGAATTTATACAAAACTTGACCAAAGGAATCAGGGAATAGCCCTTGGATGTAAAAAGACTGGGCCATTTATATTGCCAGAGTCAGTAGGGTATTTAAAATGGGAAGTGTCTGACGTCTTTATACGTCCCTTGACTCTACTGCACATGGCAGCCAGAGTAGAGGAGTAGCTAAGCACTTGCTTAACCAGAAGTACTGGAAAGGTCCCAAGTGGTATCAAAGAGTTTTGAGTAACTGTTGAACATCTGCTTTCGGGGGTGTATCTCACATTCTTAAGATCTGAATCATGATTCACAAACCCAGATAATCCCTTCAGTGTATTTAGGGGAAAACTATGAATTTTGGTTCTATGCAAACTACACCTATTCTCTGTTATTAAACTGTTTCTCTCTGGGATCATTATGAAGTAATCTGAGTGTTCGCAGTTGATTCAGGTACTTGAAAAAGTAGATAATAACGTCACAAAAATGTGTAGAAAAGGTTTGGAGCTTGCCAGTACACTAAGGGTATGTACAGATTATCTCAAGTAGATGAATTATTACAGCTCATTGTTCCCCTCCCTCCAGCTGAGACACAGGACCTCACCATACTCCTCAGCACTTGAAATGGTAAAGTAAAATACATTTGTCTGAACCAACATAAATACCAGCATGGTTCAACCAGGCAAATTTTACACTGGACCTGCACTGATAATTACTGTAGCAACTTTACTGGTTACCTATTAAACTAAGGTTTGACTTGAATCATACCCTTATACCAATAAATTTGATTTGGTGCTGTTGGGGATACTGCTTTTCTGTGGACTGAAATAGTTTATTGGTTTCAATGGCTTACATGATAAACCGATTTATATAATAGTGCATATCAAACTGTGCCCAGCAGACTTATAGCCAGATTTTAATATCCTAACTTTAGCTGAAGAGCCCTAAATGTTAAATCTCAGTCTCCCTAAGATTTAAAGAACACTTCATTGATGAATGCGCAAACCAGAGCCAAACTGGGGTAACTTCCTGTAGGGGAATGGAAATCTAGTGCAAACTTTGCCTCTTGTTATTAAAATTACACTCTCTGATAACCAACACTTAGGGCAAGCATCTCAAAACTGACTTTGTAACTTCAGGGGCTCAGTGGGAACAACAGTCAGGAATCTTTGTAGGCACTTCCATAAAAATACCCATATGAGTGTAGCTAAAATGGAGAAAACAATTCAGGTAAAAATTAAAAGAAAAACTCTAGAAAATTTTGGTGAGACACAGCTGCTAATCAGTCCAGAAGGGTGGGGAGGATAATTTATTGCTATAAAGTGGACTTATGTTCCCTTACCTGTGAATGTTATCATCTTTGATAAGCCATATGCATGCATATTTTATATTTCTATGTTAAAAAGCAAAGTACAATCTTATAATGAAAAAAAAACCCTGTAAGTACAAGGCCAGGTTGCCCATGGAGGCAGGTGTGTGTGTGTTTTTGTTCATGAAATGCTCCTTCCTCCCTTCCCAAAGAGCCTGCCTTTATAGCATGGTCACGAGATGCAGTTACTGTAAACATGGCCTTCTAAAGTCACCAAAAAAGTTCAGCACCCCTTGCAGGAAGGATCAGTTTACACCATCTAATTTTTCTGTCTGACTAAGACATTAAGTCAGATATCGTTTCCTGCTCACAGCCCATTTATCCATTCAACCAAGCTTTCTCCCTGTCCTCTGCTGGATTACTTCTTGAATCTTTCTGTCCCCTTTCTGTCCTTTGTGTTTCCAATGTGCTCACTATTTTTCCCCAAAAAAATTTCTTCTGAGCTTTATCTAATATGAAGGTGAACACCTTCATAGGTATCTGCAATTCTCTTTGGCCCAAATCCTGAGTAACCCATTCTGTTTATATTCCAGAAAATTCCTGTCATAGTCACTAGGCACACTGAGCTTCTAGCACACCTTGAGATCTGACCAGCAGAAAAAGCTGTGGGGAGTGTTCCATGGATTTCACAAGTTGTCCATCCCTGGGTGAAGCAGCACTAAATACTGTTTCCTGCTGTACTCCTGCACTCATACAACACTGAACAACTTCTGGGCACAAGACAGCGGTTGCTGCTACCAGAGAGACAATAACCAAAACACTTAGGAAAGGCAAGGAAAAGGATGCTAGTTTTAAAAGAGCATAGGTTCACTCTCTGCGGTGAGAGAACAGTATCATCAAGCTCCTGCAGCTCTGTATTGGTCTGCTGGGAAACCTGGTGGGAATCAGTCTGGTTGCGCCTCTCTGGGAAGTGGAGAAAGCTGTGTGTGCTGCCCACACATCCACACTGCCCACAGAGGGCAACAATGCCCAAAATATTTCAACCCTAGCTCCCAACAAGGGGCAGCTCTGATCCAGACATCTGTCCACTCACCAAGTCTAAGTTCAGTTTATTCTCAACAGGTCAACTTGGGGATGCTTCCTTCAGGAAATCTACCACTGATTTCAGCTGGGTTTTACAGCTTCCGTAGCCCAGACCATCACAGCTTGCAGTGGACTGTGGTGAGTGCCCGCTTCTCTCTCACTGTGTCATGTGGCCTGAAGGAGAGAGTGTCCTATTAGCTCATATGCTGTGAGTTTGAGGCCCCTTGGATGATCCTGACTGGAATTTCACTAGTCCCAGTAAAGCTCCCTGCAGACAGAAAGGGGAAATAGCTCTGTGCACTGTTCCCCTCCTGCACCCAAACATGGTATCTGCATCCAGGGAACAATGACTTAAAAAGGACTTCAAAAACAGGCATTATTTGTCATCTGGAAGAGCTATAAAAAGAAGCACTTCTCAAGTAGTGAGTGTGAATACCATTACTTTACAGATTCAAGGGAAAAATAGCAGATAACCTTGGGGAGACCCGACCTTCAAACAGGTTCAAATGACTTTACCATGTTTTCCCTTCCTCTCTCCCACACAGGCACAAAATTACATACATGTACACATTCCCACACATATATACTCCCACATAAACAGAAGCTTGTAGATATGCTGTAGCAACTTTACTGGTTACCTATTAAACTAAGGTTTGACTTGAATCATACCCTTATACTAATAAATCCTCTCTTACAATCCTCTAAAGAGGTCCTCTTTTACACACACACACAACTTCCTGTCTATGTTCTTATGTACAGACATTTGCCCCCATTCACATTTCTACACATTTTTCTGCACTGCAATGGCACTCTCATTTGTGCACGCACACACAAAAAGCATAAAATGCAAACACAGTACAATAACTGCAGAAGAAAGATCAGACCTTTCAATGCTATCATTGTTGGGATTTATTTTGGAAAGGAATTCCAGTATTTATTCCAGACCCACAGTGTTTAGATCATCAGAATATAATCATATGAATTTACATGGTTAAAAATCAGACTACCCAACCAAAAACAAAAATAAAAACACACGCTCCAAAACAAACAAAAACAACACCACCCCCCCCCCCAAAAAAAAAAAAAAAAAAAAGAAGAACAAGGAAAAAAACCCAAACAAACAACCAATCCTGATTTTTGCAGTTTCCCATCCCCTCAGATTCATCTTTCTAGGTAGTCTGGATTAGCAGCAGGTCCTAACAATGCTTCCAGAATGGGGAGCATACCTGTCTGAGGAGATTCGCTAACTGTGCAGAGATTCCTATCCAAAGCAGGACTTTGCAGGGTGTTACTACTGCAATCAATCCCATTATCTGACACTGGGACACTTCGTGGCTCTTTGTGTGGCTGTTCTTTCAGGTACTCCTTGTTTTGTGACCAGCCACATTTATGCACTTTGCATACACTGGTGGTACCATCCTCCATCAGCTACACCACACATCCAGCTTGTGACCACGCAAAGTCCCAAAGCCAAAGAGGACATTCAGAACAACTCACTTAAATTCTCAAAGCTGGGATTTGGCTACCCACTGTATCCTTTTTTTGACAGAACCAACTGAAACAAACATTGTTCCCCTATGGCTTTTTACATCAGCTGAACGTTCTACTCAGGTGGAACCTGCTTATGTCTCTGGCAAAGCTGACAATGATGCTGTCTGCTCTTCTACTTCCTTCTGTGCATGTACCTCAAAGTTCAGTGCACAAAATCAGAGGTCTTATTCCCTGGTATATTTGGCACCATGACTATACATTGCTTTCAGCTTGAGGTACAAGTGTTCAGCAGCTCAGACATCCCAATTCCACCAGCTTGCCTCACACACAGGTAGGCAGTGGTAACTTTCTATCATCGCCTCTTATCTCAATGTCACTGTACTGAGGCATATGAATGTGGTTTATGTTTTGAAAACAAAATTTTATATCAACCACAGTATTATTTCACATGTATATTAAGAGAGAAAAAGAATGCAAAAATGTTTTCCTTTGGACCATGCAGTAAACCAGTGGCACAGCGGAATGAGGAAATCAGAAATTCTGCTTCCTAGATCCTGCTGTAATCATTAGATTGTATACAATGCCCCTCCTTGCTAGGGAAAACATCTTTCCATTGAGGGGGAGTTTAGTGGAAGGTAGGCTAATAGCTGGCTATACATTTGCTTGTAGTGCAGAAGCAGGTATGCCATCATGTATCTGATCTTGCTCAGCTTATTTCCAAAAAACTGGATAACACCTATGCTGAACTCTTGATTTCCATGATTTAATTCTGATTTCAATCCTCTGGGAAAATGCAATTAAATAAATTCATTTACTCTATATTTTACCTATGGCCACAAGGCCCAAAATTCAGTACTTTGTGAATTTTGGTGACATTTAGCAAAAATTTCCTGTCAGCTAGTAAAAATAGCCTCATTTGGGTAGAAGAAATCTATGAAAGAAATCAGTGTATGGCCATAGTTTTCAAACTGCAATAAGAAGGAGAAACATTAGGGCTGATGTCCTGCTACAATCCTCTCCGAGGTGGGAGTAAGTCTGGGCAGCAGAAGTGCTGGCTTCTCACAACTCTCAGTCTGCTCAAGGTTTGTCTGAAGAGTGCCAAAAGTAAAAGGTGAGCGTGACAGTTCCCTGGCTGCCTTTCTACTGACTGGAGGGTTGGGAAAGCCCATGCTGGAATGTGAAAGGTGTGAGCTGCTACTATAGCCATTACAAAGCTGCTTTCTCATGCCATTTCACTTTCATTAGGGGTTACATGACCACTTATTGCATGGCTCCATATGAAAGGAAAGAGTTGAAGACAAGAGAGATCAGGTGTTCAACTGCTTATTTCTGCTGCATTCTGCAAAGAGAGGAAAGGCCTTTGCAGGGTCAGACAGCAACCACAAAACTCAGGATGAAGACCCACAGCTCCAGTTGCCTTCATACGCACCCAGAAACCTCAGCTGCTGGTTTCCCACAGCTGCTACAGAGGGATCACAGGGCAATAATCTACTTCTGGAGTGCTCACAGCACAGACTGGCATGGGGCTGGGTGGTAGTCACTGGAGTGACAGCCACTCACATGGCCCTGCTCTGGCACACACAGCTCTCCAAAGCCACACGGGCTTAGGCCCAGATTTTAACCTGCCCTTGGTGTCCTGAAAAGCTAAGATGATGGTATCCACCATCAGTATTTTTTCTGGAAGTTACAATGCAGTGTTTTCTCCACTGTTTTTCAAAACTGAAACCATCCAAGCCATCCAAAACCTGGTAGACCCTCTCACCCCTGCTTTCTGTGGCAACAGTACAACTATCCTTGGAGAACAGACTTACCTACTCTTCAGTGGGTTTGGCAAAGGCAGTGATTGTATTTTTGTATTTTTATTGCCCACTGCAAGGGAGGCATAAGGAAAATCAGGTGGTTGGAAGGAAGGAGAAGACATACTGTAAGGCCAGCCTACTGGTACAAGAGTTTATGCTGCTGTCTAAAAGGTCTTATCTTTGACCAGAGAGAACTGAGCTGCTGTGAAAATGAGAAGCAATGTTAACTCTCACATGAAATGTGTCAGTGAGAAGAGTTGCCTAGACTCTGAAAAATAATTTGGGTCAATCAGCAATGCCTGACCACTGAAAATGTTCCTGCTGACCCAGACGTCAATAGAAATGTCTTTACTGGCTTTTAGAGAAAGTGGTTTCACTCCATGGCCTGCCTGGATGATTCCTAAAAATATCAGTCTTTTAAACTGCAGAAGTTGTTTCAGCTTGTAAAGCAATGGGACAATCTCTCTCAGTAGGTCTGGCTGACTAGCAGAGAGCACCTTTTGGCTACAGAGTTCAGCTGGAAAAACCTGAGCCTTGTTCAGTCTCAGAGTATTTCTAGTTTTAGAACAGAAATTATGTTGAGATCTTCACAGTTTATTCCAGAGGATGTGACAAAAGGTCTCCAGAAATCTTGTGAATGGCCAGTTCTGTCACTGAGCACTGCCTGCCTCTCCTGGTATCACAGATGTGATAAAAATCTTGCAACAGAATAGCAGTGAAGCAGAAAAAAAAAAAAATCCTCCACTCTAGTGCCTGACATTCTTTTTAGGATGCCAATAAAAGATAATGTTACCTGTAAAATGTGCAAGCTGCTTCTAACACTGCACCTCCCTCCTCTCCTATGCCCTTCTTCTGAATTTGTCCTATCCCTACAGTGGACAGAGACTCAGGAGAAAAGAGCTCCAGGGCAAGAATGTCACAGACAGACTCTCACAAGTAAATCAACAGTTAAAGGAAAAAACAAGAGAGGTGCTGAGAATCCAACAGCTCTGCTGCCCACGCCATTTATAACCTTGGTTATTCTGAGGAAGCTTTTCTACTCTTTGATTGAGTTTTGGATCAAGCTGTGAATATCTGAGTGAATATTCTAACATCTATGTCAAATATGAGGGAAGGCTGGGGGAGATGAGGCTGGGAGAAACACACTCCACACTGCAGAACAGAACCAGTGTGTCAAATGCAGCTCTAAAAGTACTCCACTGGGTTGTGTCTGTCCCAGTGTGAGCCATTTCAGCTGCCTCACACTGTTGCACATTCAGAAGTTCAAGGACAAATGCTTCAATTTGCAAAATGTTCCTGTTTTCCAGAGGCATAAACTATTGGTCAAAGTGCTCAGAAAGTTTGGCTGCTCCTCTTTTTTGCTTAGTTTTCCCATGCATTTGGGGTGCTCCTGCTACTGGGATCTCAGTATGTAATACAGATTAAATGACTTTGTGCTGATGCAGTGAATTTCATCAGAAGATCTCACAGCATTTGCAAATTAATTAATTAAACTCTCATGGCACCCTACTGCTACTATCACCATCTTATTTAGATGGCAACAGAGGTGTGGAGAAAGAGCTGCTTTATTCTGGACCACCTGGAACATCTTCAGAAAAGCTGGAAAAAGAGCTCTGTGGGCCTGATGCAAAGTCCCGTCTTCAAGTAACTTGACCAATTTCTTCCCTATTTATTATCACACAGGCTAAGGATCTTTGGTGCAGCCTAACACAGCATGAAAAGTTTCAGCAAAGGAGATTTTTGTGGGAGGATACAGAATTGCTTTGGGGAAAGCAAACTTAAAGCATACTCAAAGTATGATAATTAGGAGGGGTCCAGTGGGAAAAAGCAGAGGTTTATTCCTTGGTCTGAATTGAATTGTACAGATAATGCTTACAAGACTTTTCTTACTCTGGCAGAGGACACCTTGGACTTGAGCTTTGCTGCTTTCATCTGCCTTGCAGTGTCTCCAATGAATAGGGTTTATCTGAATGAAGCATTCTCCCTACGGGAAGCTGCTGTGGTGCCTTTAAGATTTGGAGTGATGCCCTCTGAAAGGGGAGCAAGAATATTTCAGAGGGACTCTATCCTTCAGGAAAAAAGCCCAAACCATGTCTTTCCAAGATGGGGTCAACTCATCAGCCCTTTATCTGGAAGCACTTACTACACAATTAATGGAAGGAACCCTCATCAAATGAGGGACAAATCATAAAATTAGGGAGATGGAAATTAGGCATCGAAAAATGATCCAGGTGCAGGGGAGATTTATGGAGGAGGTTGTACTAGAGCTAATGATTTCTGCTAATGATCCTCCAAAGTATAAAGTGGCACAGAGCCCACTTTCAATGGGACAAGAGAAAATCCTACATGTAGAGTGAAGGGCATTCCTCTTGGGGAGGGAAGCTGGACTTACAGCACAACAGCAACATCAGACCACTCTCTCCATCTCCTAACCCAGAGATGCTGGTTGTGGAACTTGCCAGCTAGAAAGCTATGAGACCAGTGGGAACTCCTCTGCTATGATGAAAATCACCCAAAACGAACGCCTTTTCCTGTGCTTCTCCCTCAGCAGCTTCCAGGAATATCTGGTCCTAACTCTTAAACACCATATTCTTTCTCCTAAACATAGCTCCTGACACAGCACTCAACCAGATGAAGGTTCCTCTGCCATCACCACCAAACTGAGCTGGAATCTCACTGCTAAAAATGTGGAGGGGACACCTAGTACTTCCCAGTTCTCCTCTCCTCTCCTCTCCTCTCCTCTCCTCTCCTCTCCTCTCCTCTCCTCTCCTCTCCTCTCCTCTCCTCTCCTC